>SMGT01013760.1:63322-87657 GCA_004794575.1 Lanistes nyassanus | reverse complement strand
TGCATATTCGGCTGTCACTGGATCTTGAGAGCTTCTTTGCAAACTAGCATGGTTCACTAATGTCAATCAATTGTAAACAACATACACTTACCAAAGAAAAAAGTACCACGACCCCCAATAAACAACAAACAAAATCAAAACTGGTCCCGGAGCGTAGCGCCTTGCGTGCTCTTCTGCAACCCTTTCCTTATGCAAAACTCCTGCACACCTCCCGGAACCGCTAGAGGCTTCCTGCAACACAACCCGCTACAGGCATATGGTTAGTAACGGGGTGGGGAAGAGGAGGGTTCCAGGGAGAAAGAGAGGACACGGGGCCGCCTGTCCAATATTTCGGGTCCGTCAGTTACACTCAGGATCGCCCTACAAATTACGACGCCAGCAAATGAACCGTTGCCAGAGATATAAAGCCTGATGGTAATGACTATGGAATATTAGATGGATGCTGCCGCAAGCTATGCAGAGGGCCAGACCACAAGCGGTTCCCATGACGGGTCTTGTTATCCTGCGAACATTTGCTTTGATTCTGTTCGGTTAGTTCTTCAGCTGCTGCCACCGTTGTCGTCCAACATTTTCTCTCTTCCCATCTCTCTGCCTCTGCTTGTGTGTGCGCGCGCGTGCTGCGAGTGTGTGCGTGCGTGTTTAATCCCCTCCCCCGCCCCCCGAAAAAAGTCAATACATTTCAATATGTACATTTTGACATAAACTGGACAAATATGTACGCAAAATAATCGCGTCACAATACGAAGTCAATCTGTGGGTAATCAAGTCCTTTATAAAATTCTACATCGTTTGCAAATTAATATATACAAAAAGCTTTTTTTTTTCTTCATAAAAAGGGAGTCTCAACCTCGGTCTATCTACAAAGGAAAAGTTTATTCAGCTGAATGAACCATCGCACGGTAATTCGGTGACTGCATCACGTTGCAAAGGGCAGAAGGCTTTGTGGCGGCCATTGTCCCTACGCACACAACAGATATTGCTGGCGTCACCCAAGATATTTCTAGCCTCTGTCTCACGTGATGCTTAGCTGAGGTCAGCAGATAAAGCAAATACTCCAACACCGTCTGCCACAAAAGTACGTTTCCGTTTCGCCCTTCTGGACGACCACCAGTCAGTCTCTGAAGTATTTGCCGTTGACAACAGGCCAGCTGGAAGATGTATCTTACCTTTAATGGCGAAACAGACAATAAAAGCAAGCGATTCATAAATTTCACTTCGACTATCAGCAAGACTGCTTCTGTCGGTGATAATGGCTGAAACAAGCAATGCTTTCTGCCAAGCTCTGGGTGCGTGCAGTACATTCTGCCTCTCTGCTACCCGGCCGCCGATGACTCCATAATGCGGCTTCTTTGCACGCGCTGGCTGCATACATGACAGTAATGGACTAGATTAGGCATAAAACATCTAACCTCCCACTGTGGCATTCTATTTTTGTTCGCCTCTCCCTCTTCCCTCAACCCACCAGTGTCTACTCGCAGTATCGGTATGTACACTTTAATATTACTGAATGTCTATGTACACAAGGAAGCATGTGTTATCACAAATAAATGCATGCGTGCGAAGAAAAGAGTTATCCCCCCCCCCATCAACAACAACACACGCACACAGAACAAAAGGGAACTGAGTGGATAGGACATTCTGCACAGATTCCATTGGCAAATGATGTAGTCATTAGATCCTCACACAAAAAAAAATCTACATGTCTGAAAGCCTGTGCCTATCCCCAACCCAAACACCCTCATTGATTGCATTCCCTTTTTGGCTATGACTAGCACATTTTGTAACAATTGCTTTCCACGATGTGTCATCAATCAGACGTCGGTTCACCCGCGCAACCAATGGTTCCCTCCTCCCGCTTCCTTCCAAACCCCGACCTTCCGGCACCATCCTGCATGGTCCGGAAAAGGCAAAAGTTAAGGACAAGTCCAGCAAAAGAGTCTGTGCAACGAGTCATGTAGTTTATGATTTTACTGTTTGTCTTCCCCTACCCTTCCAAGGATGTGAGCAGCTTCTACAGTATCGTTCAATGTGCTTACTCCGTCTCCAGTACTCCACGTTCGAAATCGTGTCTCCCTTTCCCTCCAACGGAGGCAACAAAGGAAGAAAAAAGAAAATCCGGGGCTACGGAAGGTTTCGACCGGGGGCATTTCTGAGACCCGAAGCTAATCAACTGCGAGAAAGAAAAGACTGGCATTCTGGGGAATGACAGAAATCAGTGGCATGGAAGAGAACATCGGGGAGGTCGAACAGAGAGACAGCGACGATTACAGACGATGTCATCACTGATGAATCTGGATGGTACGCGTCCTCGTAACCCGAAGGCCAAGATACATGACATTCCGTCAGTTCCCGACGCGGTACTTCCAAACTTGCAGGGCCCCATAAAGCAATGTGAATGGCACAGTTAAAACAAGCACGATGAAATTTCCAGGATACTGGTGGAGGAAATCCGCTAACGAAGCCAGACCTAGTGTTTTGAGGTGACGTTCACAGCGCCACGTACACGAGGATCAGGAGTCGAGAACGGTCACGACGTCAAAGACCCCACAGTCGACTGCAGGTGACGTGACGCCATGAGCTAACTCGCCCTTCGCGTCAGTCTGTAAACTTCAACTCGCTCCTGTGCTTTCCTTAACCTCGGTGCGGTGATGGCTCTGTGCAAAGGGCACGGAGTCTGCTCGTTACGTTCGAGCGCGTTTGGCGGACAGCAGCGATCTCCTTCTGGTCCAATGACTTCCGGAGTTCGAAACACCTCGTACAACGCCGACAGTTGCAAAACGCCATTGGCGCTACAAGCAAGAAGTCTTTACCTTTATGCAGGCCTAGACAGCGAGGACGTGACCCTCAACAACATGAAGTCATTGTCCATGGTCGTGATGGCGGTTGATGTGGCAGGCGCTGCACGAGCAGAGACAGGAGAAGGTGGGGGGGGGGGGAGGAAGGCAGAGTCTGAGAAGAGAAAGGGAAGGAGGGAGAGAAAAATTATGCCAACCATGCACCAATTTCACCCGTATCCTGAAGTAAGAATTTTCAGGTGAGGGTAATTTTTTTAATTAGAACCTCAGCGAGGAGGGGGAGGATATTAATATCGAACAGCACAAAATGACAGTTTTAGTGACTCTATCCCTTATAATTTTAACAGATACCACCACCCTTCAAGCTATTCACCGCCATCCCGTCATAGCACTTTGTTCCCATTTCCCCTATAATCTGACACTCATCTAAACTAAATTTATGACATGAACATGTATCTGCCTGAAATAATGTACGGCTTGTGACCGCTACATTGTTGCTGCTCTTATGTGGGATCGGCGCATGGGGGCGAATGACGCATTTTACTGCATCCTGACGTCATCCTCGCGTCATAAAGTTTAGTGGCTTCCATAGACGGTTGGGATGGATGCCTTCAGCAGGCACGGAAGTTTACATATTAATTAAATGTAATGCGTTTTAAATCTCCTGCAAATGTTTATCTTGAATAAAGTAACGGAAGGCGCCAAAGAAAAAAGGTAATGGCGACAGCACCCCCCCCCCCAGGCCTAAATCATCAATTCTGCCACGAGAAGACAGGTCCTACAGTGATTACACGATGCCAGCTGTTTCTTCTGCTTTTTTAACTGGAGACGAACACAGTTCATAAGATCATTCCATCAATGTGTATACGTGTCTGCGTATGTGTTGGTGGAAGAAGATGCTTGCAAATTTCCCTTCACTGCAATAAAGTGTGGAGAAGAAGAAGCGTTCTGGTGCACGCCTATACGATGTGAGACAGACCAGTGTACATGGAAGGGCCTTTCGTGAGAAAATAAATTTCGTCTTAGTTCGCCAGGGTTAATAAACCACGACAGATACGAATCCTGTAAAAAAAAAAAAAAAAGGCCCTTAAACCACAGATGGTATAGAAACAGATGTTGCACTCCGATCGCAAAAGTGTCACTACGATCAACAGCGCCACCATTCGGTGGGCGCCTGCTCTCACTCCGAATTTGAAACATTTTTTGCAAACCAGAGCACCATACAAATTATTGCTCTGCAATCGGCTGTTTAAATAGCCAAGGAAATGCACAGAATTATCTTTTTTTCGATTTGCCAGAGATCAGGAAAGTTAAGCCCATAATTTGTGCACACAGCGTTACGAATTGTAAACACACATGGCGACATGTACGTGATCTATGGGCTATGGTTGGTTTGCGCGAGGCCCAGATTTTTACGTATCCAGTTTTATGCCCATACATATTTATCGAATTGTGTGTTAATTATAATTTCATTCATATAACAGCACGTTTCTCTGCACATTTTGTGTGTGTCTGTGTCTGTGTGTGTGTGTGCGAGTGTGAGAGAGAGACTCTAAGGCTGTATATGCTTTCTTTTAATTGTAGTTTCAATTGGTTTTCATTCTTTCCAGATGCCGCATTTCAAATAAATTAATAAAGATGTTCTAGGCTTAGGACTGTGGTGCAGCTTGTGATAGACTGTATAATCTAAGAGCTAATAGCTGGGGCAGACAATACTGGATTACCTCCCTTACAAAGTGCAACGCTCGGCTGCTAGAAGCGCTGCCCAATTTTGGCTTCAACTTTGACCCACTTGTTTGTGTACATTGCACCCTTTTAGTATTAGACGCCTCTTTGCTTAAACTAACCCACGAACGGTTCAATCTTCCAACAATATAAGAAACCAGCAGATTTTAGACTTGCAATGTTTCTTACGTATGCACACTGCGTCTTTCAGGTTACATCCTGATTTACTAAGAATATTCAAAATGGCCCCAGTTAGGTTAGGCGACCATGCGCACTTGATAGAATCTGATTACAATCTGGCTTAGTTGATATGCACGGTGGTGCAGAAATTTAAAGCCGTTTATCAAAGGGTGTCTTGCTTCTCTTGGCAACGTGGACCTCCACAGTATACAACCCACACGGAAAACTGGACCCCGACTCCGACATCACGTCCGATATGATTCCCCAATCCCCTTCCTCAAAGTACAGCTCACTAACGCTGGGCAATTACTCAACGGAAGGCTATATCAATATTTTGTTTGTGCAATAGCTTTAAAAGAAAATGCACAGACAGACGAACGATGCAGAAGATGAGAGCGACCTATTTCACTCGCCAAATATGAATTTGTCACAAGGCAGACGCTACACTAATTGCTCACTGTCGCAGTAAAGCAGTGAAATAAAGAACCCATGGAGAAATTAAGTCTTCCACCACTTCATCCGTGTGTCGTGGACATCTCAAGACATCCTCATCTCGGTCTCGGAGCTGCAGCATAGAGGAAAGTTTGAAACAGAAAGACGCGAGGCAAGTGGGTGACGCTAGGTAGAGACGTCGCAGTTCTGACTGTCGAGACTAAGAAACTCGCCTCCGAGCGGCTCTTGTGCCTATTAGGCAGCTAATTCCCTAAGACACCGTCTCATTGTCACCGCGGCCCGGCCTCAGCTGCAGCTCGGTCGTCACAAAGCCAGGCCTGGCCAGATCAGGGACGTTAGGGCGGAGGCCAGAGCAGGGAAAGGGGGTACGGGAAGGCCGGAGTAGCATGCCTGACTGAGCTAATTAAATTACAATCCCCTCCCGGAAGCCTGGCGCAATTGTTTCGCAGCTTTATCCATTGATTCAACTTGGAGGCTGCCCCTGTCGCACTTCGGGCCCACACAAAGGCCTCGCTTTTTTCATCCATCAATTCCCGGACGAGGAGACGTATAATCTAGCCAGCATTCTTGTTGTCTCCCCCAGCACCCCACCCACCCGCCACCCAAAACAGCTATCTCGCTGCAGCACTGCGTCCGCTCTGTCGGTGTGACGTTGAGGCTTGCGATCTACACGCATCTGCTTTTCCACTCTTAACAGACCGACTGTCGCATGCATGAGGCGTTCATTGTCCATGTCTCACGCGTGTACGTGTGTCCGGGGCGCCGTGTAGGAGGGAAAACATTTCTATATGCAATCCCAGAAGCCGATGCATGTGGTCGTGCAAACGTGTGTGCGCGCGTGTATGCGTGTTTGTGTGTGAGAGAGGAGAGAGAAGGGGAGGGAACGGGAGGCAAATATACAGCAGAAACGTGTGCATCTAGTCTGCTCTACAAATTTCTAGCTATGCGTCTCCTGCTAGAGACAGCTGGAAATACTTTCTGAATCTGACAAAAGATCCGATCCAGCTTGGACAAAAACTGCATTTTCGCTTCAGACTGCTGGATTAATCCCCTATGACTGTTTTTGTTCCACTTAATGCAGATGCACAGGGTGAATCCGTCTTCACTTGAAGAGCTTTCCTCGGGATTGCTCTCCTGCCACCTCGTACGGACAAGACAAACGACTCGTTTCGCACACACCTTGCTGTAGTGTTCCAAATGAACGAAAGCCATCCTCCAGCCAATGAGCAGTCACCTTTGGCCGAACCAGATTCGACCACATGCGTCAAACGGGTGTGTGAAAATACTCAGCTTTCATGTCGTAAAACTAAAAGAATCTAAACCCTCATTGTGCATAGCGCTCGAAGAGTTTGGGGGCTCCCGCTTACACACAGTTGCGCTGCTGAAATCAGCTCACGCGTCCTTCATGACACGAAATTCGCTTACCGCCAGAAACTACAATCGATGCTAGGTTTCGTGTCTTCCTTTACTTCGTGCCGGACTCCCCTAATGCCGTCCCTGGTAAACCGGACTTTTTGCACACACATCTACTTTATCGCATTTCTCGAAAGGATGCATTCGGTCACGAAAGCCGCTAATCCCTTCGTCGATGAATGCTGCAATTTGGGAATGTACTTTGCCTCTTTTTTTAACACTGCTCAGTAATTTTATTTCTGGAGTAAGAGCCAGGAATGCAGCACGGTATTCTCCTGACTGTAGCGTGTACATTTTACTGTGGGATAATTGGTAATTTAGCAGAAGTATGTCATTCCTCCTACCCATCCCCTGTGCACTGCGCCCATGTCTCTTTGGACACCAACCTTAGGACCGGCTAGTAGTCTTTTAAGATAACTCAATCAGGTTGACACTGATGGTCTCCCCTTCCAATGCCCTTCTCTCCAACGAGACACATGGTCTCTCCCAGCCCAAAGAATGGAAGAACTATCTTGACGATTCACCATCAATACTAAACGAGGCGCGGGAAGTTCAGGGTAAAGCTTAGTCGCAGATCCAGCACACTGCAGTTCTTCGTTCAAAACTTAGTATTTGCTGCGAGCAAACAGTCCTCTGCAGAGAAGAACGAACCCACCAGCTTCAACTGCAGCCTGGCGCCGATTCTCTTTCACTCTCTCTGTCCTTCTCTTGAACGCCATGTTCAGTCACCATCTTGGAACAGTCTATTCCAAACTCAAACGCGCTCAAGCCTGAGAAGGAAAAGTGTTTTCAAACAGATGAAAGTGCACGTTGTTGACAGTGGGGTTCCCACTCCTCTGCTTCCTATGTCCCACTCTTGTCCAGCGAACCTCGGGTTCCTTTTCGTCACTGTGTTTACGTTATTGTCAAACAGATGGCAGGGGGTTACCCTCAGTTCAGCCAACCGGCGGCAAACGACGGGGGACAACAAAAACATTGCTCTAGAGCGTGCAGATCGACAATACCCAGGACTGCAACCGAACAAGTGGAAGGCGACAGGGAAGGAAGAATTCTGGAAAATTGGGAAAGTGTCAGTACTGATAACACTCGATCCCACTGGGATTCTAGGAACTGTCGATACTGAAAACCACATGACTATCACTGAACAGACGTTTCGCAGGATGGGATCTTCGCTCTGCTGTTGCTTCCCATTCACGAGGATTTGCTCACAGGTCGAAGCCAACTTTTAACAGGAAACAAGGGAGAAGAAAAAACTCCATGCTCCATGCATGAGCAACCACAGCTAGATAAACTACAGAACATCGTGACCGCATAGGGAGGAGTTCAAAACCGAGCCGTGTTCGGACATGACCCTAAGGGAAAGATTGAGGTGCGTGGCTGAGTGAACGTGTATGCGTGGGTGGGGGAGGGGGGGCACGAGAGTACTTCCGACATTTAAAAGAAACAGAACATATCAAACAGCGGACACTTTTGCCAGCTATCCTCCATGCTCCAATCCTTCAAGCACTTTAATTCCCTCTTCATGGATGCAGCAATTGACGTCAGACTCCACCTGTGTGCTATCCATGAGCTAACAACTTTTCCTCTACCAAAAACATGAGCAAAAACAATGTCTCTTCATGCTGTACATTAGACTGATCCAGAAGGGAGATGCTTACAAAAAATTCCTCCAGCGTAGAACTTTTCACCATGAAAATAAAAGCTGACTCCAGGCGAGGGGGTCGGCTTCTAGTCGCTCCACAAGATGCGCTTGGTGTGTAATCTCATCCCTAAGCGTCTGGCGCGACAACTGATTTGACGTTATGGACTTCTGCTCGTCTCCTTCGTGAAAACGGGAGGGACGGGGGGCAGCGAAGGCGCGTAGAGGTGAAAGGTAAAAGAGTGGGGAGGGGACACTGCGGGGAGAAGAGTGGCTGCACTTAACATTCTCCAGGCGGAACGGGCTGCACAGAACTCGTCTCGGTGCCACTGTAAATAACCCGTCAGTTTCATCGTCTTCGAAATGTTCTTCGCTGCCCCCAAAACCCCCTTTCTTCATCCCTACCACCATCACCACCATCGGTCTTGTCGACCCCGAACCTCTTACTCACTTCTCTAATGACCTCCAGAACCCTCCCACAGTTTGTAACACGGTGCTATACAGTCAGTTAATCGCGTTTGTCTCACATGATACACGGCTACACTGTGTAAAAGATACTACTAAAGAATGATAAATGTAAAGAGAATCATAGCATAAATGTTACAAGGGCCATGAAGGAATGTTTTAAAACTAAACAGTTAAGCTATACATCAGCCCTTGGCTGCAGTTATTCTCGTACATGTTCCAGTTAACGCCGAATGGCTCCTATCACCGTCTTTCTACTTAGAAGGTATTCCATATTCACTGGCACGAGACAACAGCGCCGAAAACAGCAAGCTACAGCTTGTAAAAGCTTTCTTTCTTCAATATTTCATCACGACTGGGGACAATGGAGCCAACCAAGAGATTGTGCGATTGCTGGTACAAGATCTGCTGCGAGCTCTCTCGGGAGGGCATGTAGAGTGCCTTTAATCCACATCAGACCCAACAAAAAGGTGCTTTCTGTCGTCAAAATAAATGTTCAAATCTGGACTTCCCATCGTTGATATTTAACAACAATAACGCCTGTCGTCACCAATCACCAATGCACGTAAAAGAATTGTCGATCGGGACATGACGTTAACAGCAATTCAGTGGAGGCGTCTCTCGTGCATAGATGATCAACAAGCAGTAACTGTCTTCCCTGAAAGTGCAGACGGGCAAGATCAGGGAAGACCGGGATATGCATTGTCTCCCTTGTCGTAATCAACTTTTTTCCCCCTTTAAGATCAGCTAGGAGTCGCTGCCAACTGGTGTATTCGACGGTTTTCCGGTACAGACCGTGACCTTTGACACTAATCGCCTGACCTCGTCCACTTTCTGTCCTGTCGAAAAGCTTTTAGATCTCGTCGACAAGCACAAAGCAATACGCTGTCTTTCTGTCCGTGCAGATGAAGGAAATATCTTTTGTGTTCCTTTTCCAGACAAGATAGGCTCAAAGAAAGTGGGATTCATTGGGAGATGCACCAAATAAGGCTGTGATTACAAATAAAAACGCCGAGCGGTATTCTCTGCAACTAATTCCACATTTTCAACACGTTGATGGGTCGTTTTGTATTCAAAGAAACAGAATTGGCTCTCTAAGCCATAGTTCAAGCTTTTACTTTTCTACGCGTAAGCATGGGGGCAATTATAAAACACGCTCAGATACGATGCTCTCGGAATACCTTTATCGCACACATTCGTGGTCTCTCTCTCTCTCACACACCAACGTTAGCATTCCTGTTACGTGTTCACGAAGCGCTCGCAACAAGCATGCATGCATGCACCCACGCGCTACCTCCACCACATCCTACGAGCAAGGTTTAAACAGGAAACTGCACACAAAGCAGCCGCTCTTTCCCCCTGCCCCCTCCACCCACCTTTCAAGAGGGTAAGAAAAGTTTCCGTTTCACCGCGTCAAACCATTATAAGCCAAGGCGGGTTTCGTCGTAAATCCTTCATTAATCTTTTGGCAGTTTCAGAGTTAGTATGGCTGAGCAGACGGTGGAAAGAAACCAATTCTGCAACGAACGTTTCCTCCTACCCCCACCACCCTCAACCCACCTTTAAATTTTATATTTCAGGACAGGTCGGAGCGCTGTGATGAATGACGCAGACGACATTAACAGTTTCAGGCGTGCGATGCCGAAAGCCGTGTTACATGCTCTGGCTAGTGAAATCGAATCAATCCGACTGGACTTGAGTTTTATTCACAACGTCTGCACACTTTCCTTAACATGAGTACGGAAAGGACAGAGAAAAGAAAGGAAAATGAATAGAGGTAGCGCAGGAATTTTTTTTATTTAAAAGCGAGTGTGTAGTCAGCGCACGTCGTCAATGCGGGAACTACAAGGTTACTACGAGTAACAAGAGTAGTTTGCGTGGAAGGGTTAAAAGGGGAAGATGTATGCATAGATGAAAACAGAACTGAAATGCGCAGCAGAGTTCGTACATCTTTCCGCAAGTGTAGATATATGGTAGCAGATATGAACGTTTTCTCTCGTCATAGGATTTCCCAGTCCTGCTGGCTGCATGAAAATGCAGGGAGACGGCGGGGACGGAAAACGGGAATTGGAAACCCGACTGGTCAATATGCTGTCTCCTATAATTTGAACCGAAGAGTTATTTCTGTCGAACATTACCGTGCAAACGAATTTAGTATTTAATTTAAAACTAAATCGGGAATGTCGAAGCAGCAGATACTCTGTTCACCTTCTACACCATCCATTCTGCCTCCTAAGTTACACCAGCTTTTATTCTGCACGAGTAAACATTGCCTCGATGGCTTCCCAGTTTCGAGCGTGAACAGACTTCAGCCACCTAAGAATACAGCCCAAGTAAATCAGACGGACCAAAGTAGGGATGCAGCCAGGTGGAAACCACCATCGCTCACATTGCTTACTGTGACCGACATCCAGCACAACCCTCTATCCCATTCTACAACCGACATATTTAACTAGATTTCCAGGAACAGCGAAATCTCGGCCCGTCAGAACCGACTGTGCTGTTCAATGCCGTTGTTTCACTTGTTCATTTCCTTGTCCCCTTACATCCACAGTTCACTTTTGGTCCAAAAGAGAACGTAACGCGTGTCCGAAATGGCAGACTTCCTCCTTGTTGCTAGCTTTTTTATTCTCTTCTCTCCGGCTATTTTCATTTTTGAGGAGAAAAATCCGAGTTTATACGAGCAATCCCTTCCTACTGTTTGTAAAATGTTCTTCCGTATCAGCCACGCCATTTTCCACCACTTGACTCGACATCGGCAGCTGTAAAAATCACGTAACCTGTAGCATGCACTTTTGATGTATTTACAGCAATTGCTTCGAAAGGTAACCATAGGCTTTAACGACCTCATCTGCCGGATACTTTTCTTTCTCCGGCTTTTGGCTTATGCTGCTCTCACACATTATGACAAAGGAAAATCAAAAGTTAAAAAAAAATAATAATCATCCAGCCGTATGCAACAGCGATTTAACGGGCGGTCGAGATTTTTCGACTACTTGGTTTCAGGCAGTCGCTAAAATTAGTGACATCCAACCCCCCCACCCCCCCACACACACACATTGGACACTTCACTGCAGATAGTTGAAACAGTTGTTGCATTCTCCTTGGACTCCACTGAACTGTGCGAGACCGCCATTAGCAGCAAGCTTACTATTACATGACGGCAGGAAGAACCCCCCCCCTCTCTCTCTCATGCCCCCCTCCCCGACTCGATTAGCTTCCCTCTGCTTGCCAGTCTGGCCCGGGGAATGCAAATTTGATGACAAAGGGTTTTAATTAATACTGCTCAGCAAGCCCCTTCCCCACCCCCAACGCACACACCCCTGCCACAATGCCAATCTGGGTCTTACCACTGAACCTCGAAGGAAGATTTCAGTTATTGACCACTTTAAGCTGCCTGCATTAAATGAGCAGACCCATAGCGTTATGTACGGCCAATGGCGAACTAGTTCCTCCGTCTGCGAGTAAGGCCGGCTCTATGGGTGCAATTAGTCGTCAACTCTGAACTGGCTTATGTTTGTCAAAACTCGAAAAGTGTGCAGTATGAGTAATCAACAAAGTATTCAGCAACAATAGGCAATAGAAATGGTAACAATTTAAGTATATACTAAGTCCGCTTCATACAGATTATAAATGGCTGAAAAGAAAAAGCTTACAACTACATTTGAATGTGTGGTGATTTTTAGTCATAAGATTTCCTTGAAAAAAAAACAAAAAGTGAGCACACATGCTCTATAGTCTTGCGTCATCCTTTTCTGAGCGCTTCCAAACGCAAGTTCAGTTCACTGAGGAATGCGTTGAAAAAACTGTAATCACGACAAACGTTATCAGGGTTATCATGCAAACAGCTCTGTCACCCCACTCCAACATCTCACAACAGAGCGACTGCAGACGCGTTATTCCTTGAATGTGACCAATGGCAAGCTAGGCTAGACGTGATGTTAGATATTTCCCTTCTCGCACTTGACTTCGGAGAAAGTTTGTCCTTACCGTTTGCCTGTGCCGGCGAACGGGACAATTAGGGTGAACGTCCGTCCGCGGCAGCGGCAAATGTAAACACAATGTGTATTACACGATAATACAGCGATTACCAAAAGAATGGTCAATACTGCGAGAGAGTTTGCGGCAGACAAAGCGGTCTGCGTTACTGATATGAAGCAATTACTTCTTCAAATAATCACATAAATGGTGGGAGGAGAGGGGGAGAGACAATGCCTTCTGAGTGCGGCATCGTGATATGACTGGATTTGCTGGGGTTTGCTCATTTTCGTCGCCATATTATTTTCCTTGCTGACAGTCGCGAACTATCAACTAGCCAGATGTTTGCCCGATCAGGCCACAGTCTGCTCACGCAAGGGAGAAAAATAACCAAGAATGCACATAATACACGTATCATAAAATGTCCCTATGATTTGTAACCATGAAAATAAACGTTTTAAGCCAATACAATAAAAACTTTAAATGCCTTCCACAGTCGAACATCGTAGCCTCCCTTTATTAAAGTACTAATGTCACACCTATGATCTCATCCACTGCTTACAGTTACTAATCCTTACGATAATACTGAAATTTGACCGAGCATTGTCATATACTAATTACACTCAAACGCTTCTGAGCAGGAACTATTCACAGAATATTTAAAACTAATCTAAGGAAACATACCTAAGCACCTCTGTTGCCTTACACGGCACTAAATAAAATGCAACGAAGTGTGCACTCTATATCGTAAACCTCAAACACGTTCTGATTTAAGACACTAACAATCCCAATAGATTAATAATAACCGAATATCATAAATCCATAACCAACCGTAACAAAGAAATGACATCAACGGGGTTGAATCTTCTGTATTTGTAGTGTACCTTTAACCTGCATGTATCCTAATTCACGTTCAGTCAAACCTTGCAAACAATGCCTTTTGGTGTTAAAAATAGACCTTGCCTAGGTGCGAGAATTTTGCTGACCCAAAGGTGGCTTACGTATTAGGTCTGTGATATCACGATCTACATTCAGTTCTGATCATATGGCTCCAGAACGCAGCTCAGCTCAGCACTGTGAACGTCAAGGCACGCTAAACGTCCCATTACCGCTATGATGATTTATACAACCCACGCACAAATCATTTACTCTTCCTTTAAGCACGCTCTACCACCTCCCTCCCCAGTCGCCACTGCCACAACTCCTGGATCAATAGCCTCATTCTCCCACGTATAAGAAGTCTCCGTCGTGAGTAGGATTCATCCAGCACAGAAACCCGCTGGACAGGAGGGAAGGGGGAAAAAAAACTCTCACTGGGCAGTTCAGTAGACAGGCAATTCCTCCGTATTCAGACCTGCCCGTCAAACGAAACGCCTTCCCCCTCCAGCCCAGCCTCACCCTGGCTATCAGCGCCGACGTGCGCGTGATCAATTTGTCAAAAATCACACAAAAGTCACGGCATCTCCAGCCATCTCGGATGACAAGCATTACGGATGCTAGACTGGCGACATCTGAAGAGCTGTAATGGCGATTTCCATCCAGCAGGGACTTTCTGGCTCCAATGAACAGCTTCAGCTCCACTCCCCCTCCCCACTTTCTTTTTTCCCATGTGCACAATAGCGTTATCCCAGGCCGCCAATTTCTCTACACCTTACAATAAGTGCTTGGACGCTGATGCACCCAGGTTTTATGTTAGATCATCGACGATGAAAGTCCTGGGGCATGCATCTTTCAGTTTGGATCTTGTATTTACAGTCATTTTCCTCCTCACCCCCTTGAAAAGACAAAATGACGATTCTTCCTTCAAAAGAACTCAGCTAGGCACGTGAGAATCCATGTAGTGGAACAGGAAAGGTGACAGTGGAACAATAGAATGCTATGAGTATTGAGAAGTTGACTGCATATTCAAAAGTTCATTTAGCCAGGGACTTTTCTTTTTCACTTTTATTTCTTTCATTCCACCTTTTTTGCATTGCTGTGCACTAGCTGCAGCAGAACCATGTGGTTTAGACACATCAGAACAACTGGCACTGTGGTCTACACACAACCTATAATTTATTGATACAGTGCATACTGAAAGATCTCTCTCTACTCTCCTATCTCTCTCTCACACACAATCACAAAACTAAAAGTACACTTTTTCTTCACTGGCTTAACACCCCCCCCCCCCAGACAGATGTCTGTGTATGTCTATGTAGGTATTTTTGTAACAACTACTGAACTCCAAAGAGGATGTCACTCAAATGGAACATTCCTGCCTCCCTCATGAAAGACACAGTTTACTGTCAGTCTGTGTGGTGTGTGCGCACGCGCAGGTGTGTGAAAACCAAAAGCGAAAACTAAGAAAATCTTTTTTTTCTCTCAATTGCTCTGTTTACCAGTGACATGATATCTTCCATCAGTTGGAGTAAATGTGATTTGACTGACTGAAACACCCAAATATGTTGCTACTCCATATATTCTTTAAAAGCCGCACTGTCAAAGACATATTTAAAGGGTGATGGATTTGAAAATTTCAAAAAAGAACATCTCAGAAATGGAAAAGTTACAGGCTCCCTTTCCTTCTCAGAATGCACAAAGAAGAGAGGTAAAGAAAGGAGAGAGCCCTGCAAAGAAGTCTTGCAAAGGCAGTCTCCTTTACTGTAAAAACAGCTATTGATCTCCTGCTTGAATGTACGGATACAAAGCAACCCTGCCGCCGCATCATAAATCTGGTTGTTCTTTATCACCAAGAAGATGACTTCAAAGGATGCATCTAAGGCTCAGCTCAGTGTGCCAGACATAATGGCAAGAAAAGCTGGTCTCTGAAGACCAATTCTCAGGCTGCAGATGAATGCATATTACACTGACAGACAAAAAGCAATGGATGTGCCAATGCAAAGGGTGCAAGATGCTTTAACACTTTCACCCAACCAAACTTTCAGTGCAACTGTTTCAAGGATAGGGATCACCATGTGGTACTATTACTTTCCCTTAATTTATCTTTTGTAAGTTTTTTTTTAAACATGCATTTCATTTACTATGCTTTCTTAGGTAATAACTGAAAATAATATTAATGTTTCTGTATGGGTATGCTTGAAAATTAAAGACTGACATATAACACAATAATTAGGTGGAAAGAGAGAAGTATAGCACAATACCAGTGGCTAAATTCACTCGAGGATGAAGTAAAACTCATTCAAAGCCTCAGCAATGAGAAAAATGCTTACAAATGAATTTAAATTAATAAGAATGAGGTAGCAAAGTTTTCAGGCAAATAAAGAGCCAATTAGAGTTTCATAAGGGAAAAATCTGGATTGACATAAGTCATACAGTGTTTGTTAAAAAGTTCTTCTCCACCAAAGTGATGTCTACGCCCTCTATCATATAGCATACACATCAAACATGCACTCATTCTGTCAGGTTAAACTGCAAACAGCTGTTGTATGGTGATGCTTTGCTCCATCAATCTGATACCATGCAACTTCAGCATTTATTTTTCATATTTTCAGATCTTTTGTTCTTTGGATCAGCAGGAAGATTTGGGGTTGTGGGACAAAAGTAGAATCATTTGGAAAATCCTAATCTTAGGTGAGTTTTATGATTACTTTCTTTTTTTTTAAACTTTAGTTGATGTCAAGGTGCTCAGGAAGAGGTCTGTACAAACTCTAATGCAGTGTCATCATCATCATTTGCCCTAAGCCTGGTTTACTTCTTAATTCATGTCAGAATTCTTTCAGAAATCCTAAAAAGGCTGCAAACATTTCACTACCATCAGTCCAAACCAAGAAATATCACTCTCCCTTGCGAAAGCCTAGCACAGACTCTTTTGTGAAAGGTTTCAACAAAGGATAAGCAAGCAAGAAAAGTTAAAAATGAAGACTGGAAGAGTTACATCCCTTCAGTTGTGTTACTGCCAAGTATAATCACTACTTGCAGCTACATCAAATTCATGGTAACCTGCTTTCATAATGCAACATACTATAATTTGCCTTGATAATCAATAATGCAAAGAAACACATGTAAGTGTGTACCTGCACATTTACCATATATGAGTACCTAAAAATCTTCCTGCACCCCACCTGCCTCCCTCCAAAAAAACCCCAAACCAATAAGCTGGTTGTTTGATGACTAAAATGTGGTTCAGTTTTACTTTAGAATCTGTCTTGAATGTTATGTGCATGATTCTAGTTTCTTCTTTATTAAATGCTTGCATCCATAGACTAATTCATTACTTTACTATTGAGCTCAATAGGTCATAGGTTAAATATGACAAAGAAATCAACACATATTTTGTAGCTTACCAAGACACCAAGACCATGCAAGATAAAGGAAGAGTGCTTTTAAAAAACACTTGTATCAACAACAGTACATTATACATGTACTCACAAACTGAATGATTTTGATGAAACCTCTGGGTTCCTTCAGAGCAGACAAATTCAAGCCACTTACAACCTGTCAAGACCAGAATAATGTGCAAAAAATCATACTCTCATATGCATGTGAACACCCACATACACACGCACAATTTTTTTGATTGCTAATAGTTGTACTGTAGCACTAGCAGTGAAAATTTTTAATTCTACATTATAATTTTTTTTAAATTACACAATTCTGCATAATGCATAAATATGTAAAGTAAGCCCCATGACCTTTTTTAAGGTTTTGAGGGAGTAGGGGTGGCTAAGAGTAAGACCACTTTTCTGTCAGCCAGCATCATGGAGGTACCCATTCGCGGCTGGGTGAACTGGAGCAAGTGTACTGCAGCACATGAGTATCAAACTAGCTTGCAACCCCACCTTCGGTTTTGGAAGGCCTGCACTTTAATTAACTAGTCTGGCACCTGCTTCCCTTGCATTAATGTATGATACTGATCAACCAATCTGCATGCAATACATAATATAAAACCATCGAGGTGTCTGTACTGCACTGTATAGAAGTTTTCTGTTGTGATGCTAGCACGTTAAGCCCGTTAAGCAAAAAAACCCTTCTGTTCCTCCTGAATGAATATGCACTGAAACTTACATAATTATTATCAACCACACCCAATCGGCAATCCCACTACCATACAGATAATCATAAACTTTTTCAATTTTAAAATTAGATTTACGAAAGCACGCTGATATTTAACGGTGATCATTAACACGATGTCACGAACAAGTGAACAATTTAATAATAATTTTATTTCAAGTCAATTTCTGAATCGGTGAATGTGATTTCTTCACTTGTTTTTGTAATCCTAACAACGAATCTAAATGAGACTGTCCTGAAATTAATATATGCAGATCAGATTTATACAACAAACATAGTAAAGTAAAATGAGTAATATAAAGAGACATATATCAGTTGACGCCTACTACTTAATAACCAAATGATTTCTTATCCCTAGTTCGTACTACTCTACTGCTAATCATGCTGCGGCGCACTTGCCACAGCCATCGGACGTTACCTACTCTTCTCACAAATCAAGCTTCAATGAAAAAATAATTGAGCAAATTTGATGATTGGTAATGACGATGTATATTTATGCATTCATAAGCGTGGCAATTGCCGAGCTGTTTTTCTAAGAAATATGAGGTGGCGAAGGTTATGTTGACGAACCAACCTGCCCAGCAGCCTCCATTTTGTAATTTTCAAGAAGTGAATGAAATGTTGTGACACCAGTAGGTTTCATTAAAATAATATTGGTGTGTACACAGAATTTTGGAAACATAAGGAAACTTTGTAGGTTTGATTAGAATACATCTATTGATTTTTCCTTCATCATGTAAGGGTAATGAATTATGCTAGTCACTAAATCACTATAGCCTTTAGTCGAACCACCATCCAAGCTTCTCGTGTTCTTCAAATATTATAATGCTTTTCCTGAACTCTTAAAGTTTGTATCTTAAAAATAATTTAGACTTAATATATTCTATAAAACCTTTCACCTATTTGAAATATTTATTGGATTCGGTTAAGGGATAGAATTCCGCAGAAAAGCACTATCGCCGCCATTGGTAAACTCGCTTCGCTGTGTCATGCGACAGACGCTAGAGACCATTGCTTGAGATACCGCAGCAGAACAAAGTATAGCAACTAATTACTGTTTGGTAAATAAATCTTCATGTGAAAATTGTTCAGTAGTTTAACCAATAAGTGTTCTCCGCAACTTGTTTTCCGAACTTTTGTTTTCTTTAGACTAGACAGGTACACTGTAGTTTAGTTAATTAGTAGATTACAGTTAGTACTCGCACTAACCTTAGTCCTTCTGTACACACCACTGAAAAGTCATGTTCATGTGAATTATGCGAAAAAGATATTTTTCTCATATTTTATTTCATTAAAGCTTTATTTCTTTTCGTTCTATAGTATCTACTAGCAATCGTTTATCAGTGTATCAGGTTAAACAGAATATGAGAATCCATGCCTTGCAGAGTCATCGTTCATCCTTGTTTTGGTTTTATTTACGGCACTCAGTAAGGGAGAAAATTTAGAAGATTGCTATTTCAGATTATAGTTATAAGCAGGTTGAATATTATAGGCATATCGGTTAATGAATTTATTATTAGTTATATTCAACAATATGGTTTTTATTTGCAGCGCTGTTCACCAGAATGTTTCTGACACGCTCTGAGTACGATCGTGGAGTAAACACATTTTCACCAGAAGGCCGGCTTTTTCAAGTGGAATATGCCATAGAAGCAATAAAGGTAAGATCAGGTGTCTAATTCGTAATTGTAGCAGCAAAACTTGGTTCTGTAGCAGAGGCTGTTAGTGCAGTCTGTTCTTTATTAATTTAGCCTGTTGACTGAACATGCTGCTACTGAAATTTTACATCCAATCATTTCTTATTATAATTCATTTTGTTTGCAAGCAAAGCGAACACACAATTCATCATAAGCTCCATGTACATGTCTTCAGAACTGTACAATCCAAGAACCCTTTAATTTTATATTGGAGGCCATGTGGCAACTTCTAAACTGAAAAGTAACCATTTGTCTACAAGCTATTTTACGCAGCAGTTCAGATCTGCAATATGTTTTAATGTATTTGGAGTTTGCCCCTGTTGAAAAATTGTAATTAAACAGTATTTTTTAAATTAATACTTTTCTTGTCCTACAGCTGGGTTCCACTGCCATTGGCATTCAAACAAGTGAAGGTGTTGTGCTGGCTGTAGAGAAGAGGGTGACCTCCCCTCTGATTGAGCCAAGCAGCATTGAAAAAATCATGGAAGTAGACAAGCATATTGGTAATGAGCATGAATCTGCTGACATTAAACATAGGCAGTTGAACTATTCTACATATTAAATGGTTTTGAACAATAACAAAAAAGTTTTCTTGATGCATTTCCAACAAGCACAAGTTTAATGTGCAAAAACTGAAAGTACTTGTAATACTATTAATATAAGTTACTATAACTATGGTTTACCATTTTAGGAATGCTTTGGTTTTGTCCTGTTCGTAGCAGACATGAGATGGCTCGACCTACATGCACACTTTTACCGCATTACTGAGCAGGACCATTTCTTAAATGTCAGAACTATATATTTATGCCTACTTTTGGTTTTATTTTTGAATAATTCACTTGCCATAACTGTCAGTAGACTTCTAAACACAGAACAGTCTATTTGTTCTGTTATCTTGTGACAGTATGGATCAAAGCAATGATTTTATGAAGAAACTGACATTAAAGATTTTCTCATGAATATTTTTTTTTAAAGGTACTAGGACACAAGGACGTCACAGCAAAAACACACTGTAATCCTTAAAAAAAAACTACTTGTATTTATTACAGCCCCGATTAATTTACTGGCCTTTGGTGGTCAACTCATCACACAGGTGTTAGTCTCTGTCTACTGTGGTAAAATGCACAGGATTCTGCACGTTCCCATCTTCTAGCAGCTGCCTCTGCTGAACAGAATAACAGCAAAATTTGCACGAGTCAGCCAGAGGAAAGGCGTAACGTTTCATTTGCCAATCCTCCAGTTGACATCAGCTGCAGGTTGCAAGATTCCCCCCAGCAGTTTAGCAGATGGAAAAAAGTGTTATATTTATAGATTATGCTAGTGTTTTGTTGGCGTAAAGAGTTTCCACAAAAAATTTGTTCACAGCAAACACTATCTTGTAAAACATAGTAATAGATGGCTGTTGCGAAAACTTGGTATTTTGTGTCCGAGTACCTTTAATATCCTACCCACATATGACAATACATGTTAAGCAGAGTAAAGAATAACAATGTTTTCACTATCACTGAGGGACTGCCTCAGTGCCTACCAACACCACCAATGGCTAGGCTCTATGAGAGAACTCTGTGTGTGTGTGTGTGTGTTGGTAGCGCAAATTTTCTCTTTTTTATATTTTGAGTTTCATATCTCAATCTGTTGTTTTCAGAAAGCTGCTCTATTTCTGTATTTCTTTTTTAGTCACTAAGAGTTGTTTTTTTTAAAAAAAATAATATATCTATGAGCATTTCATTGCATATGGTGGATAAATTATTTATAGTCTTGTGTAACTTTTGCTTAATCACTAGGGTGTGCTATGAGTGGCCTGATTGCTGACTCAAGGACATTAATTGACAAAGCTCGTGTTGAGGCACAGGTCAGTGTTCCCACCTTTCCCATCCACCCCACCTCCAACATATTCATCCTTGCAGGTGGTGAGAGAGAGAGAGAGAGAGAGAGAATTCTAAAAAGTAATTTTGTTGAAAAATGTAAGATATTGTATAACAAAATTTGTTTAAATTTTTCTTTAAATTTAAATCCATGTTTTTGTACAGTTGGTATTGTTTTTTTAAGAACAGCTGAGACCATTTAGACATCAAAGTTTAAGATTTAAATGGTCTAGGCTGTTGTTGTCTTCATCGAAGCTAGTCACTAATATTACAGTAACCTTTTACATAGAACCTTTTACTGTATTAAGGTTAAATTACATACAAACACAGTGTTGAATCATAATTTGATAGAATCTGACTTTTACGATGCCAAGAGCCAGGGTTGAGGGGTTTTACGAAATGGATAAAATCAAACAGGGATGGAAGGGAATAGTCAGCAGATGGTAAACCAAATATTCTGATGTAAAATTTAGCAGAAGCAAGTATGTTATATTTTAAAGAATTTTTTTTTTTCAGAACCACTGGTTCACATACAATGAGAACATCAGTGTAGAGAGTGTCACACAGGCTGTATCTAATCTTGCTCTAGCATTCGGTGATGATGATCCCAACCCTGGTGCAATGGTATGTACACATGACAGTCTGATTTTTGAAATCTTATGGTTGGGAATAGTATTGTCTTTGTACCCCTCACCCTTACTGGACATGACATTTTTAATGTAGCTTTTTTCTGAGCTTGTTGAGTGATGTAAAAAGAAATAGTTTATGCCCAGTAACCAGTTATTGTAGTTACCTTCAGCTTAGTATTCGTTGTGCAGAGTCGACCATTTGGAGTGGCTTTGCTGATTGCTGGGATTGATGAAAATGGCCCCCGATTGTGAGTGTATATATGAATGGCAGCCATACTTAATAAGGATGGCTGCTTCTTTATAACTGCCTTCCAAGTTTCTTGATGTAAGATATTTATTTCCTTGAACCATTTGTATTTTTTCATGTGTGTGGTGGAGGGGAGATGGGTGAAGAGATGAGTAATTGTACTTTTAGTGTTAGCATTCACACTGTTCACATTTTGAGGAATCCCGAATTACATCAAACATGTGGTAATTGTACTTGTAGTAATTACTGCTTAATGAAACCACAGATTCCACATGGATCCCTCAGGCACCTTCATACAGTATGATGCCAAGGCCATAGGATCAGGCTCAGAGGGAGCACAGCAAGCTTTGCAAGAAAGTTTTCATAAGGTCTGTCTTCTTCTCTCATGCCTTTTTGCTTGCCTAGTCTACTACCTCCATCAGTTCTTAGTCCTGTGCTCATTTTATCTCCTCAGAAACTGTTACTGATGGTATTAAACCCCCCCCCCCACTTCCAACCTCTTCACCTTTTTGTATTTATCTTCCTCCTCTCGTGCTTGTTTGCATCCCTGTTTCTTTTTTGTCTGTGTCCCTGGCACAGCCACCCCAGTTGCAATGTCACACTCCTTCACAAATGTCTCAATAATACGATCACAACATAATGCTTCCGTTACTTCGCATTCCATATCCACTTGTAATCTCAGTCTGGAATACTAGTCCTCCTGCTCAAAATCACCTTACAGTATTATAGTTTGTGGTTCAATATGTACGCCACACAGTCATGGCCTATTTTGAGCATACAACTGCCTCAGTACTTTCTGCAGTTATAACAAAAAGTTATCTTCAGCATTAACTGTGTCATCAATCATAGCATGTAGCTGCAACACGTTAGTCTAATTCGTAATCAAAGCATGTAGGTGCAACACTTTAGTCTAATTCGTAATCATAGCATGTAGGTGCAACACAACGCCACTGTTTCTAGCTCGCCATCATAGGTATTAACACATGACTGTATAACTATCACTGGATTCAATGGATCGCAGAATCTGTTGCCAAAATAGGCTTCCACTGATGCAGTTGAACATCAAAGCACAAATACCTAGTGTCACTGCATGCCGTTGATGCATGACATGTAAATGTTCTGACTTCTGATGTCACTGTACATCCACGTCAGTGGTCTTATTCCATAAACTTTATCTCTCTAGACAGGGTTCCTGGTATCAGGTAGGCATAGTGCGTCCCCATCAACACACGACATACACACAGCGATACATTCTTCGTGGGGGTTGCACACAGCTCATGCCCCACACACAATGTTGACACAACAGTTTCTTAATCCCCTTGCGGCTGTCACTCGGTTTCCATCACCTCTCAGGGCTGCTGTTACAGGTCCTACACAACATAAAAATCTTAAACACGTACCTTAGTATAGCATGTGACATACAGGCAAAACAAAAATCACAGAAGAAGGGGAAGATTCCCATTGGATTTCTGTACTGTATCTTCGCTTGGAAAGGGTCTTAACTGTGAACTGCTGTTCTGTGCAGTGTTTTCAGGCACAGACAAAGGCTCAGTCAGGACGTGGGCCTGTCCCCAGGCTTGTCTGTCAGTTGCGTGCCCTGTTGTTGCCATCCCTTCTCGCCCACTGTTGGTCATCTTCACCCGTCCCCTCCCCCGCATGTCAAACACTCGCTTCCTCCCATTCTCCATTGAGAAGCGTTCACCCCACTCACTATTCTACTATACTAACTGATCACTCAGTGTTCCTCTGACTCACACTCGTGGATAGTGTGTTGTCACGGTTCCATGACAGTCTCTGTTAAAAGGTGTGTTTCTGTGTTAAACACTTGAAATTGTATATTGGGCTTTATTATCATTGTTTTGTAGTAATCCTTTGATATGGACATCGCATTTTGTGTGCAGTCAATGACCCTAAAGGACGCCTGCAAGTCTGCTCTTGCCATTCTAAAGCAAGTGATGGAAGAGAAACTCAGTGCCACCAATGTAGAGGTAAAAGAACTTTTTCCTAAATTGTGTATTTGTATGTGTATATCGGAAAGAATTTAAGAAGACTTTGATATAAAATTTTCAGTCATAGATGATGGCTGGAGATTTTGATACATCTGCAGTAGCTGATTTCTTCCCATAGTGGTCAGGCTAATGCACTGTAGTTAAAAATAAATTGAAGTCATAATTTTAAAAGTTCCTTTCCTTTTCCTGTTGATGGCTTGCGTGTGTGTTTACAAGCACAAGCGAATCTT
>SMGT01013760.1:48857-62173 GCA_004794575.1 Lanistes nyassanus | reverse complement strand
ACCCACTGTGCAACACCCCTCACTGTCCAACACATTTTATTTTCCTGCGTACATTTTCGCCATGTCCGTCTACGTCACTTTTCTACCCCTTCTTTCCCTGCCCTTTTTCGATCCATTCCTTCTTCTGTGATATTCGCCTTCTTACGTACCATCGGTTTTTATTCACGCATGCTTTCGGTTTTATTGAATGATCCGTTCTCTGTTCACTCTCCCTTACCCTCCTTTCTCTCTTACCGCTGGTTTTCCTTTTCTTCCCCGCCGTGATATAGCCTTAGTTGCTGGCACGGCGTTAAGCCCAAATACCTACCTACCTCATTCTTTGGCATAAAGTTTAATTATTCCATTTTTAATAGGCAAGGTAATCATAATTTGTCCATGGTTCTTGTAGAGGGGAGCAGCTGAAGTCATTTTATGTCGAGCTGATGTTGAATGAAGGGTGTCTGTGGTGGTTACTGGGGTAGAATTCCCCTTCCTCTTTCAGATCATCTGCTGAAGCTGTGTATTTTTAGGCTGTGTGCCTAAACAGGAGCTGGAAGAATGACCATGCAGTAGGGTTAGTGGGGCTGGAGGGCGAAAAATGATGGCCAACTGGAACTGTGTTTTTGCAGGTTATCAAAGGCTGTTCCACAGGATCTGTTTTACATAGACTGCCGCATTTGAAAAGAAGGAATGCAATCCATGAAACATGGAGCGGTTATATTTGACCCCAGGTCTGCCATGGTCTGCATGAAATGTGCCTGTGAAATGCTTATTGGGGCATGGCGTTTGTCGTTTATTTAGTTCGTCTAGAAGATCTGAAGTTATTTCACATCCATTCCCCTGCTTCAGTCTTAGTAAAGATTTCCCTGATGGAAAGGTTTCTACCCAAGCGGTAAGTAAGCAAGTAGGAAAAGGGCGTGTCGAAAACGGCGGTGATCTTCTGCATGTAGTGCAGCAAAACCCTTCCCCCACCTCCTTCCAACGCACACTTCTTTCTTGTTCTACCCTACCTCTCTTCAAGTCGGCAGACGTTAATGCCACACACCCTTGGCCTGTTTTCATAAATGCCAAAGGGAGACCACCACATTCTACTCCCGGCTCTGAGAAAACCATGTGTCCTAGGTTTTTTCCCGGGGGATGGGGGGGGGTGGGGGGTTACTGGTTGCTTAATGTCCCGCCGCCAATCGGATGCATATCAGGACGGTGAACCACAGGGGAATCTACTCCTATTACTATTCTATGCGCTGAAAGAACCACCAGACTGATAGCTACAGTTAGATGGCCAGTGCCAACAGCTAATGTGCTGCAAGATGGCCGAACGAAGTTTACCCAATGTATAACTCCAAGAAATAATCCCTGGCCACACCAGGATTCGAACTAAGCAACCTTCCACCAGCTAGTCCGCAGCTCTAACAACAGCTAGTGGGGATCGAGGTGGGGGAGGAGTAGGGAAGGAAGATGTTTGGGTGGGGAGGGGGAATAGAACTCAATCCGGAGGCAGGCCCTCGGCTGGTTAGCCATGCCGAACAAAAAAACTTCCATAGATCCAAATTGAGTAATTTAAATATTGATCAACCGTCAAGATTCTACCCTGAGGTCTTGGTAAAGATGTGTTTTGGGAAATATACGATCTATTTTTTTCAACTTTCGACGGAAATTTCTGCTTTAATTTCCAATAACTGCTTTAGTTTCCGTGACTGCTTCAGCATCCAGAGTGCATTAGTTTCCAATAACTTCTTTCATTCGTCTTCGTCGAGCTTATGCACGCGGTCCCCAAAAAGTTTTGATTAAAACACACCGTGGACTTTTGGCGCTGCGTGTTAAGAGTTGTTTAGGCTCCTCATTTGTTCCAACTTAAGATGACGCCAGCGACCTTTCATGCGGAGATTTTAACTCTACAAAACACTGTACTGACGTCAGCTAAGCGTGTTGGTCATGCTGAGAACAAAGTAGTCGTCGCTACTTTCCCCTCGTGCTTACGTGCTACAGCTAATAATTTTATTTTGCGGATATCGTCAGCTTACTTTCAGTCACAAAAGATAATGCTTCCGTCGGCGTTCGTTTAATTAAGCGCCAGTCCTGCCGAGCCAGTATTGGCTACAGTGGAGAACTGAGAGGTCACAAGTTTGATACACGATTTTCACATCTCGGCCCCGAAAGCAACGGACGTGCAGTACTTGACGGTAGTTTTTTCGTCACTACAAAGTTCAGAGGTGACGCGCTGCAATTTCCCTCACGACTGTTAATCGCGAAAAGGGATATAATGTTGGCGCGACCATGGGAATAGCGGGGTGGAAGGGTGTGGGCTGGGGAATGAGATTGAACGTCTGGGCAAAGCGAATTGGTTTGGCTTTATGGAACGATTCCAAGCAGGTTCGTGACCTTAGCGGGGTCAGGAGTATCACAAGCAGGTAGAGGGACATGACAAGAGACATACAGAATGGTACAGCCTACGTGGCACTCGCTGTAAGAAAGAGAAATGAGCTGGAAAGTGTGAAGGTCAAAAGATTTCCCGGTCGAGATGCTGTCTCAACCGTAGCTTCTTTCACCTTCTTTCCCTACCCTCCACTTCCGACTTGTAGGATAAAAGATATTTGCAGCACGCAGGTATGGGGTAGCAGTTGAAGAGGGAATGAGATGCAATTTTCTTTTCTCTTATCCCTCCTCTCTTCTCCCTTTCCCCGCCCATCACCCTACCATCAGTCCTTTATCTTACGATGTAGCGTTCCCGCACAGTTCAACGAGTGGCCGGGATTTTGAGTTCAAAGGCTAACATGCACCTGAAAGGCGGCAATCTCTACCCACCTGTCTCTCTTTTCTGCCCCACCCACAACATCTCAGCTGCTCCCACACAGAGGCCTATATGCACACTCTCTTACAGCAGCTCCTATGGTAGATTTATTTTCAAGTCTGTTTGCCCACGTAATACTGACATTGCTCATTCACATTTGTGTGTGTGTAGTATACTCATGTACGCAGCCTTCATGTAGTTATTGTGTTCGTCACAGGTCATCTTTCTCGTTTTTAGCAAGAAACGAAAAAGAGAAGACAGGAACTAAAGCCTGTCTCGCAGCACGTCACTGGCAGCGGGGTCTGGCAAAGCTCAAGTTAGTGTGAAAGATCCTTAAAATTGGCTACAACGAAGTTTTAGAATTAGCAGCTGTTTTGTTACAAAAAGCATGTTAATCACCAGCCCCGCCCGCAACCCAATCCAGTGTAGAAGCACCGACATCCTGATGACGTTATGCGCAAATAAATAATGTAGTTCTGCTTTTGGTCACGGATAAACATCAATCGAGGCACTTAAGCCCGCGCCATCAGCAAGTGCATGCGCACACCGGAAACCGACTCGCAACTTGCTGATACAGGTAAACAATAAATGAGACAGGAGTCTTTAAAGCCGCTGGCATTTCAAGGTTGACGAATTTTCTCCTCAGTTCTTTCGCCCACCCCCCTATCCCCCACCCCAGGGGAGTTTGGAGGTGGATGTGAGCGTCCCGCGCTGTACGAAGTACCCAGGTCCTCGCTGTTTCATGCCCGTGACTGCGTACGTGCAGATATTCACGATACCCTCCAGCGTCTGGTCGCCACCCGCGCGCTGTCCCAGGACGGGGCGGCGCGACCACGTGACTAATGACGTAATGCCGCCGTCCGGAAGCCGATACCTCTTTTGTGCAGGTGCTCCCCGACAGCAATCCAAGGGGGGGGAGAGGAAGGGCAAAACAGGAATAGCACCCCCCCTTCATTTCGTCCTTCTGCCCTCTCAGCCCACCTCCACCCTCGCCTTCTGCTCTCCTGATACGAGAGCAAGACTAATAACAGATCAATGATGCCTGATGCAACAGCGAGGTCTCTCGGCGCGGCTGCACTGGAGTTGAAACGTCTGCACGAGTTTCTCAAGGAAAACTCCAAGAAAGATTCTAACCAAGCTCGAAACTCGCACTGTTTTAACTGGAACTGTATCCGGTTTGATAGAGCTTATTTTATATGTGAGAAGCAGGCTTTTCCAGAACTGAGACTATAGTCGTGAAAAGGGACAACGTAATGGGGGTATATAATAGACAAAATTCGTTATTTGTTGGGGTCCCTTAGCAACAACCAGTCAGCTCCTAACAGTTTTTCGCGCCATCGTCCAGACACAGGAACTAGGGGTTTGTGTTATAGTGTCTGTTATCGAGCTAAGAAGTGGAAGCTTAGGGTTTTGAATTAAGTTTTATGTGCACTTAATTTATTACTAAAGTTAATAAAGGAAGAAGTGTTTTGAATCTCAAAGAAACTGGCACTGAAGTGGACAGAACTGCTGGCAGTAATGCTTCTGCAACTGAAAGAAGCAATCTGAAAGCATTAATTCCGGCGCGGTGGCAAAGAACGGTAGATAAAGAAAAAAAAAGCATCGGAACAAAGTAATAACATTTTAAAAAGACGGCCACGTGCGGAAATGTTTATATCCATCACTGTTTTCAACGATCGCTCGATATTAATGCAATCTTAAGATCAAAGCCATTGTTTACAACGAGACAGAAAATACCAGGTTGGTGATTATAGGTTACTGCATACTGTGTGTGTGTATATGGGTGGGGGTTGGGGGATGGGGAGACATTTTTTCTCAATCATTTTTTCGACGAATAACACGAGGATTTATGGCAGAATTAATTTTAATTAATTTAATTTTCCGTCTTTGATGTACATATAATTTTCTACATAAGCAACGTATCTGGCTCAATTTGAAATATTTTCCACACTATTTTCACCTTGAGATTAATCACAATTATTCAGTTAATCACCTTATCAATTCTGCTTTTTTTGTTTGGAAGGGGCTACCCGTTTGCGGCGCAAAAGGCTGGAGTTAATACCGAAGCAACTTTTTATTAGCAACATTGTAGTGTCTGGTTAGAGAACGATACTTTACCTAAGGAGATGAACTTGCAAAAATCATGTAAAATAAATGGGGAGAGGGGTCTTTTGTAGCAGGAGGTCGGGGATGGAGGGGGTTAGGGTCAGGAGAACGACCCAATAGAAGGGATGGGGAGAGACGGGATAGAATAGGAAGGGAGGGATAGCTCTGCGGTTAGAGCTAAGAACTATAGCCTGTGAAATAATTACTGGTTCGAATTTAGGTGTGGCCAAGGATTCTATCCTGGAGTCATATGTTGCTTAGGTTCGGCCATTCCCCGAACATTTAAACCCCCTCTCCGAACTGACCTTACTGCAGCCAGCAGTCTGGTGCACTTCATTGGCTTAATCATTGCATAGCTTAGTAATAGGGACCTATTCCCCACCCCCACAGTGCGAAATCACCGCTAAGTGGATTACCCAGGTACCAATTCGGGGAGTCGAAAGACCAAAGGAACTGGAAAGCAGACAATACTAGTAGCGAAAAAGAGAGTGCGGAGTATATTTTTTTTGTCCTACACTCAGCAGCGGTGACTAGGAGGTGGATGCCCTCAGTAGGGGCTACAGTAAGGAGGTAGATATGTTGTTTTGTTCCGTGCTAAGTCTTCGCCTGACCTGCACCAACTACCGGCAGCATGTTGCAGTAAAGTATCTGGACCCGCACCCCTCTTGTGTTGTCTTGCAGGAGTAGCGTGGGGAGGGGGTGGGGATGAGGCACCGTGCCACTATTTGTCGCTGTCTGTTACATAAAAACTAAAAAGTACGCATATCTCTGTTAGATATCCTAGCTCCATTATGGCTATGCCACACGGATGTGATTCGTTTCCAAGCAAAACCATAATCACGATGATTCAATGCAGTTTCACTATGATTCACGTATGGCATGGGACGTGAAACTGATTCGTGGAATCAGGATTCGCTCTGATTCTAACTAGACTTCGGGAGTGTTGCATGATTTGTGTTTCGTGATTCAGAGCGCACCAACCAATGAAATATGCTATCGAGATCATGTGACGCACTGACCTCGACCTTGATTAACGAGTACGCTATTTCAGCAACTGGTGCGCTTGAAAACTTTGGATTGAAAAAATCCTTATTCTGATTGATATATGTCAAGCTCATAAAGCTTAACGAAATCAGCAAGTGAAGAAACCACAGTGGACTTACACATAATTAAATGCGTGCATTCCGACCACTGACCGACATTATATTGTCAGAATCTTGCTGACAATCTTGCTCATGGATCTTGCCAGCTGAAGGGAGAGAACCTGTGTATTGTTTCGCTGTGTTGGTGGCTGCCTCTTCGATCCTGTGGCATAGCATTACAGCAAGGCAGGTTTCGCACGGCAAACAGCGATTTCACAGAATCATAATTAATGAAACAGCGATTCATGTTTTTCATGTGGCATAGCCTTTACCGCGCACCACGAATCAGGTAAAAGGATTCATGGACTCATTCATTATCAACGTAGCCTTTGCGCAGGGCCTGGTAGCGCAGAATTCATCTGTGGGGCAAGGAGAGTTTCTGCTAATTATAACTGCCCAGCCCTTGCAAGCAAATACTTTAATTTAAAAAAAAAGTTAAGTAATAAGTCTGTCCTAGTCTCGCTTGGTCCAGTTCTCTTTGTTGTTCCTTCATTACCCCAAGCCCCGATCACCTGTTTCTTTTCTCCTAATAATAAACAACCATTTCTATAAGGAAAGCATCGGAAAAATTTACGGTAACTGTTACACGCCCTGTTACACCAAAAGTTCATTTCATGTGAGGTTATCACTAATCCCTTGCAAGATATAGTCAGGGTTCTTTAAAATGCAGTTTCAGGCCATCTGCAGTTTTTCTCGCTTGTTTGCTCTGTATTCAAATGACGTGCTAAGACGAACCGCACTACATACAAAGATCACTCCCAAACCTACGCTGATGGCTCACATGACCCAACCATTCATGCTACAGGTATAGGAGCTTATGCTTCCAAATAAACAGCTATTTCAGGTGAACTTCCAAATAACGCATCAACATTTACAGCAGAACTCACAGCAATACTTGCTGCTGTTCATATGATAGGTATAAACACAGCAAACTCAAAATCAGACAGACAAAAACTATTTGTAGTTGTTTCTGACTCGCTGTCAGCACTCCAGGCGATTCAAAACCAGTCATCAAAAAAATTAGATCTAGTGTACAAAATATTATCTCAAGTAAATACACTACACAATAAAGGCATACGGGTAAAATTTCTCTGAGCCCCTTCTCATATTGGCATAAAAGGTAACGAAGAAGCAGACTAGCTAGACAAGCGATAAACCCAAAGCCTAACATAAAGCTTATCCAAATAAACACGCCTATTTCAGCAAAAGAAAGGAAAATAGCTATTAAACCAGCCATCAAACTAAGATGGGAAGAGACCTACAAAAAAGAAGCTAGAGGAACAAGGAAATAGAAGAACTACCGACTAACAGTCTAAAATTATTGAAATCTACTAGAACAAACCAGGCAAGAATAAGCAGAATGAAATTAAATGGCGAATGCTACATGATGTACAAAAATCCACTAAGTTGTAGCTGTGGTGACAGGTTTTGGTTTAACACATCGCACGTGCTTTTAGAGTGCAACCTAAATAGCAAAGAAAGGGGAAACCTTAAAGGAGAACTAAACGAATATAAACTAGCACTAAATTTGAAATCAGCCCTTAACCCACCCAAAGATCCATGGCAGCACATACTTGAGCTTCAAGTCCAGGTAGTAAATAGCCATCCTGAAGCAAAACACATCTAAAAATATATTTTTTTTTAAAATTGAAAATCAAAGCGTCATTTAAAAAGGGAGGGAAATATAACCCTAACCAAAAAAGTAGAATATAAGGAAGATGCAACGTCTAGCACATAGAGATAGGTCTGTAGGAAACAGCCACCAGGGACAGCGACAACGGCAAACCACAGTAGCCAGGACACCAGAACAACAACAGCTTAGCCGCCGAAGTCAGAGCACGCCCCCAGCCCCCAAACACCGCCTTCCCCTCACCCCTATAGTGCGAAATCACCGACAGGTGGAAGCACTTTCCCCAAAACAAACTGCAACTGATGGACCGCACGCAGTGCATGCTGTCAGGGCAGACTATTTAACAGCACACTGTGCAGCATTACAGGTGCGTTCATGTCCATTTCGACAACGATAGAGGTGGTATCCATTGCTGTGCAACTATGTCGCAGTGCAGATCAGTCTGAAAACGAGCACAGGTATGTGTGTGTGCGCGCGCGTGTCGATGTGTATGCGTCTAGGTGTGGGTGTGTACATGTGCACGTACGTGTTTGTTTTTGCACGTTGGGGATATATCATCTTACCTACTGAACGAGTTATGCCTCAGATGTTTAAAAAGATTTTTACGGACTCCATTTAGAGACGCAAATGAGACCGGAAGGGGAACGTCAACAAGAAAGCTAGCAAGAAAATATCACGGGGTGACTTTCTCAACACCTGCTACCCCCCAGCCTCGACAAGCATCACGCCTCTGCATGCGGTAAGTAAGATGCATGTCTGTGTTCCCGACCACATTTGGCCAAATGAACTTCGCTCGCGCGAGGGCGTTGTTGCCCGCTCTGTTCCTCACGTTACTGGTACGCGACCAAGGTGTTTCCTGCTGGCTGGCTGGTTTTTGCCGAACCTGAGCGAGGTTTCAACAACAAGGCCGTTGTTTCAGTTGAAAGTAATATGTACCAGAATGACGTTTCTATACTTTGCAGACGTTCTATGGCACGACAGCGTCACAAAAGTACCAACACTATAAACTTAGGTGCGTGGGTGGGTGAGTGCGTTCATGGATTTGTGGGTGGGTGAGTGCGTTCATGGATTTGTGCATGGGAATGGTGTGTATCTGAACTGATTGCGCAATTGTGTACTAGGTACACGCATACTCATCTACCTTTGTCGAGAAGGAGAAATAACGGCTGAAGATAACTATAGTCTTGTTCACGTTCCTTGCTTCTGAAACTGTTTCGGAAACATGCATTCTTACCCCCGCTGTCACGTGGGCTTTAAAAGCGATTTCATCGCATATGACACTATGGGTGTGGCCGACTTTCAACATCAGTCATGACCATGTGCAGAAAAGGGGAAGTGCTTCTTGCCAGAAGGATGTGGCAATGACAGCATAGGAAGGAAACTGTAGAGGTGACCCTGACCTCTACTCCGTACGCTATTTCTCTTGCTCCTTAGATTCTCTTCGTGTGTTTGGGCGCAGGGACATCTCGTTGAAGACACGCACTCAGTCATCCCCAGGTCGGGAACAGAGAGTGTCAAGATTGGGAGAGAGGTGATGTGTGTGTCCAAAAGAGTTCGCGAAATTTCACTTTATGGAATAAAAGAAATTTTGTCGAAATGGTAGTTTAATTTATCGACGATCAGGTCATTGTATTGTTATGCCTTCTTTGCGTAAAAAGCAACAGTTCTTGTACAAACGCAGTTGGGGCTCAAGTAAAAACGGGGTGGTGTGAGAGCGAAAGAAAACGTTCCAGAATCTACTCTGAAATTCTTTAGCATATAAGCATATTCAGCTTACAAAGGAACTCAGAAAATCTTCGACGCTGTCGTGCGCGAACTTGACTGACGAACTCATCAAAGATTTGGTAACACTGTTTTAGTGTTACTCTTGCCTGACATATTGCTTGTCTGTTTCTCTAAATATCAAGGCCTAAGTGTCAACAGGCCTTGATATGTCTTTTCATTAAATGTAGCAAGAATTAAAAATTAAATGTAGCAAGGTTAACCCATCGTCTTGTCAATTTCAAGTATATTTCTTAGACTTTCTTCAAAGAAGCACAGGACCCTTGTACCTTCAAAAACAAACAAACAAACAAACAAAAACCCCGATCAGGCAAGCACGAAGCATCAACATAACTACGTAAAATCACTCCTCCAATCTTTCAGAATCCTTTCCCATCCCCCTCCTCTTACTCCCTCTGTTTCTTACTCATTGCAAATGTAGACACTCAAGTCCAGTTATAACAGGGAGTTTGCTAGAAATAGTTCATGTCTCTTTGTCGTCTGCATGTCACCCCAGATCCCTTATCAGTGTATGCGCATGTGTGCATGCACGTACATACGGACATTCGAATAGCAGCAAGCACCTATCCCATTGATTGTATCTCTTTCCGTTCCTCGCGCACCTGTGTGTGTGCACGTACGCAGAAATTCTGCACGATATCTGGTCCACCGACACTACGAAGAGTTCACGTTTGGCAAAGTCTTATCACTCCATCAGTTCTGATCACGCCAGCGATACAGTCTAAAGAGACTGACCCCACAGCGAGTATCTTTGAACTGTGTCTGAGACCGAAGCTAACGAGCTCACCATTAATCTTTCCAGGTCTTTGTTCGCTGCACGTAATCCACTATTCACCTGTCCGCTTGGTTTACAGTTGTAGCAAGTACATCAAAGAATAATGTGTTGCAGGAGAAGTTGACTTCCGCTTCCATTTTGTTGGCGTGGAAGGGATTAGCTTTTAAAGTAGGGGGGCTAATTCTTTTTTATTTTTCTTTCTATTCATTTATTTATTTTTGATAAACTCATTCACTCTGATTGGAAATATATACAAAAGTTAATTTTAAGTTATTTTTTTCCCTCCTTTAATTACTCCCGATTTGCGGCATTTAAGCAAAATATTCCCGCGTTTCTTCCTCACGAAGACCCTCATTTTTCTCTTGGGGCGAACCTTGTCCCTTGCGTCCCTTGAGCTGGGCTCCACGTATGTTTAGTGTTTACTTTAGCATGCTGCCTTTCAGGAAGAAAGGCATTGTTTGCACTTGGCCGGATCCTGCCTCCGTCTCAACAAGAAGTGCAGTCAAAGACTAGCAGGAGGCATAGCGCAAGACCTACTCTATAATCATATCAACACAGGGCATCAGCCATTTGAAGTTTTTTTTTCACACGAAATCAAGCAACTTGCCGTCAGTCACTATGTTTGACTTGGCACAGTGTGTGACCTACGGTAAGGCCAGCCATTGCTAATCACCTTGGGTTTTTTCCTCCCGTTTGTCCGTTCGTCCCTCTGATCTTTCTTTCTTTCTTTCTTTTTCTTTCTTTCTTTCCAGCATGGTCTGTGGCTTTGCTAAAAAAATATATAAATAAATAAATTGGTTATAGCTTCGGTGATCTTAGTCTTTGTAAGATATTCACGTTGATAATGCAATACTCTTATTGTATGCTAATCATGGAACAATACCGCGCATTAGGGCAGTGAGGAAACACGTGTCGATCACGTGGGTGGAAATATTGTCTCTTCACATAGTAAACCCTTTTTGGAGTGGTAAATGCAGAAATCGCTCTGCATGTGGGTGCGTGCGTTTTGACTTACCTGCAGATAGGGTTCGTTAAATGAGAAGGATCTGGGATGTATTCTGAAGAAAGAGCTGCATAAGACGACCTAAATTCAAAGTTTTAGTGTGAAAATCAGGTGCAAGCCATGGCCATCTATCCCTCAGTTTTCGTGCCGCACTGTGTCCAGCGAATGTACAGCCAGATCTCCAAAACATGTAGCTTAGACAAAGAAGAGAGAACGGGGTAAGCCAGAGTTAATATAAGGTTAAATTTCGGCGAGAGGAGGCTGGAGAGAGGGGGTGGGGGCGCTGAAAGGAGATGGTGGTGAAAGGGCATGGGTAGGTGCCGTAGGTGTTCAGAATCACAGGCGGTTAAGAATGATGGAGCGCAGGGTGAAAAATCTGACAGCAGCAGTGGGAGTCACGCGGTCAGCCCTACGAGGAGAAATCGTGGGAACACACGAGATTTCGCTTTGCACTTTGACAGTGATGGGCACGCTTCTCCGGCTTCCAGAGATCGCTTCAATTAAGGCTCTTGTGCCGAGTGCATCAGTTCCGAACACGTACCCTTCTCCTTCACCACAACAGCTACCCCTCCACTGCCCCCGTTGGCACGATGGTGCCGCTCAGTGTAACAATGTCGCTCATCGTGTGTTTTACATGCTCTTTTGTATTGTCTTACAGGCTGGGCTGGCTTGTGGCAGGTGATGTCTTCAGGGTGATAATGTGAATGAGTGCGTCACTATGGCCTCCTGAAACGCTCGGCCTGTGTTTTGTGAGATATGAATTCATCTGCTTGTATGTGTGTTAACGTGTGGATGCGTCGTATATGCGTGTATGTCTGTTCTGTGTGCGCATTGGTGTCTAAGTGTTTCGTTGGCAAGAAGGAAGAAAAGATGGGGAAAAAAACAAACAAACGAAAGCCAAATGCAAATAAAGATAAGATAAAAATTCACACGCACGCACACTATTATAAAAATACATAAAATAAACAATGTTTATATTGGTTTTCTTTAAAATCTTCCATTTTCTCTACGTGACATATACGTAATGGAGACAGTTAATGATTTTGCTTCTACAGCTGTTATTACTGTAATATGTGTGATGTGTGCGAGTACAGACAATGCAAATACTTTGCCCTTGTATTCCTGCTCTACCATTTGAATAATATTCCCCACTTCCGACTATTTTTAAACCTCGATGTAGCCATTGTTAATTCCTGGCCACGTCCCCAGAGATTCATTTTTTGATATTCACTGAACTTGACCCCTTCTACATAGAACTGTCATCAAGACTATCACTTTGTGTTAGTTCCTCGTGACTTATTTACTTCCGAACATTAAAAAATTCCTCAGACCTTCACCCTGTCGCAGGCCGTAGGCTCAAATGCATACAATTTGACCCTGACCAACCCCACACCTTTATTTCACCAGAGCGTTAACTAATGTGACTGTCTTTTTTTTATAAAAAAGATTCATTTGGTATGGTCTATGGTTTTGCTCGAAAAAAAGCTGGGTATTAGGGTTGTTGATGTTGGCCTTTGTTAAGATGTCTGCACCAACAATGCATACTTTATTGTCTTAATATCACTGAATAGCGCATGCGTTTGTACAGTGAGGAAACGTTTATCATGGGAAAGGGCCGGGGTAACTGTTATTTCTCTTCATGTAAAGCCACGTTTTCGGGCGTTAAATGCAGAAATTACTACTGCATGTGGGTGCATTCGTTTTAAATTATACCCGAGCAAGCTGTTCGTAAAGTGAGAAGGATATCTGAAGAAAAAAGTTTTTTATTATAAGACTTGAATTCAAAGTCCCAGTGTGAAAACCCAGTGCTGTCGGGGCCTGATAATCCTAAGTCTTCATGCTTGCACTGTGTCACGTAACTCTCCACGTCCAGCGGACGCTACGACCTTGAACTCTTCCTAAACATTTGCGGAGGTTAAAAGTGTATTTGTACGGCTAAAGTGCATTCATAAACTTAATCACAGAACTTTTTTTCCTCCCCGACATTGGTCGTTTGATAAGCCCAGTCTCTCGAATGGGCGGTTTCTCTCTGGAACAATTTATTCTCCGTTCAATGTCTTGTTCATTTTCTTGTTCAAAGAGTTTGTAATTAGAGTTAATGTATAATA
>SMGT01013760.1:27471-48734 GCA_004794575.1 Lanistes nyassanus | reverse complement strand
TTCAGAGAACGCGCTCCGTGCGCTTGACCCACAAGCATGTATGTACTGACATAAGCAGTACAAAACTATACAAACTATACAAGCAATACAAACAGAAACTACACCAAATATAGAACAAAACAAGAAGACTAAATTACTGACCAACGAACAAAATATCGACGCACAATCAGTTCGAGAACCCTTGCAAGATCATATGAATGACGGTGACAGATTGACAGACATATTCCGTCGTTCTTGCGGTTCTCTTTTTCTTCTGCTCATCATCGTAATCACCTTCATACCAGATTACAATTTAAATGTTGTTTATTTAATTTATTTTATAGTTTTGTGCATGCATGTAAGCCTAACTTTATCTGCATATAAATTTCGGGTTTTCCCCCATCTTTTCTTCCTTCTTGCCACTGAAACACACCACGCATGCGCACACACACACACACACACAGAAGCACAGACATTCATGTATCCCCTTCCGCAAGGCAGCGCAGCCCGTAAGACGATACAAAGATCACTTGACAACAACACGGACAATACATGATGTGCGACATCCCTCTATGTTCTACTTTTAATACTATACTATATACTCTACTTTTATGATCTATTTGTATTGTTTCCTTATGAAGTAACGCCCAGAAACGTTGGCTTTGTCTGCTTTAGTATCTGACTTGGTTTGTGGAAGAGTTGTATCTTTACTTTCAGTCATAAGAGCTATCGCAAGGTCGTTCGCCGGTATATTTTTACGAACGTCCAGCCAACCCAGACTATTTGTCTGTATGCTCTTTTGTCTGCATTGAGAAACGTTGCAGTGTACTAGCAGAACATGCATAGCAAGGTGATAGACCAAGGACTGCATGGATGTGCACGTCTCACCAGGAAATGTCTTTGGGAAGAGACTCCGGCAAGGAGTGAGGAAAGGGCCACTAATATTTGCACGGGGAGTGAGAACCTAGACAGAGAGAGAGAGAGAGAGAGGGGGTCAGGGTACTCCATCCTTAGCGTGACATTTACTTGCGAAACGTGTCGGATGTTGGGAAACACTTCTTTGGTTCGCGCCAGCGGTCGCTGTGAACACGTGTGAACAAATCTATACGTCTCCGTTCAAGTTTGCTGCCAGTGGCATTTCGCTAAGCTTGCAGACTTCGCGTGTAGCACCCTGTGACCCAAAGAAACCACACAGCGTCTGAAGGAGCTTTGTCTAAGCCAGGTAATACGGAGTTGAGACCGTGCACGCAAACCGTGCAAGAACAAGATATTCAAGCGCACGATCATGGACTCTGTCTGCAAGTCTGGTGACCCAGACGCTCTCATTACTTCCTTTATCTATCTCTCGTACATTCATTTTTCCAATGGCTCAAAGTGCTCTGACTAAAATCCTCGTGAATTTTTTTGTTCTTTCGTGTTTTTTTTGGTTCGTTCTTATTTACGTGCATACAGCTGTGCATCCATCCATCCATCCATCCATCCACCCATCCATCCATCCATCCATCCATCCATCCTTTGTTGCTTGTGTTGCGGCCGGTAAGTTACAGCCCACCAAATCTGACAGTCTTTCGCCTTTGATGTTTCATACCTAAAGGCCACTCTGTTCCCGCAGAAAATGTTGAGCCGTATACACTGTCGGTGCCGAACTGCAGCAGATTCTGAGGTCAACCGCCAAGGTAAAAGGCGTCACGTAGGTAGTCCAAAAGCGATTGGCTGGTGCCTCTGACGTCACGGGGCCCACTGCGATAAAACGAAAGGATGACCCGCCGGTGCTTCTAAAGCTGAAGTAACTCGTACGGTGACTGACAGGTTCTAGCAGTGGCATTGCCTTGTGGAATTAAATCGTCTCTTCCAAGTAAGTAGCGAAGTGAACTTTCAGAAATAAAAGACGTCATGAAATGCCCGTACCTAGATTATACTTCAGCGACAGAGGTTTGAAAGTGTACATCTGATTTTCCAACACATATCCAGGAGAAGTTGCTGACAACAAATATTTTTCCTGTGTGATTCCACTGTGGCCTAGTATTTGACGGCTCTGTCTTTTGATGACCACTGTACCGAGGGAAAAAAGAATTTGGATATGATTACGAACGCGAACTCTTGTCGCCTGTATCCACTGGGGTAGACGTCAATTTTCTTGTGGTGCTCTGATGACGAGGATATAAACATTTATATACGCAGCTTTTCCCCACGGAAAAAACTATTTCGGAAAATTAGTGGAGAGTGTTATTCTATTCCTATTTGCTGATGTCACAATGGTAGTACTTGGGAAGTCAGTACTATGAGAATGAAAAGTTACGAAAGAAAAAAACACAAATAAATTTTTTTTTGTCGTCTTTCGCCTTCTAGACTAGTGCATATGTGGCACTGGCGATAAAATGATTTTTTAGCGCTATATTTCTTTGTTCTAAAAATAGTTAAAGCGGGAAACTGAACAAAAGACACCCAAGAGACACAGAAACAAATAAACGAATGAACACACAAAACAAGTCTTTTTCTTGTAGAATATAAAAAGTCTCGATTTTTGTCATGTTTGGTGCAGAATGACTCTGTCAGCTGCCCAGAAGGCTGCCATCACCTCTAGCTGGAAGACGCTTGGTGGCGACAGGAATGCCATTCTGGCCAACGGGGCGGCGCTGTTTGCAATGTAAGGAGGATTCTGGCCAGTTCTTCTCCCCCTCTTTCCCTCCCCTATTCTTTACTTCCCTCTCCCGCACTCTCACTCCATCTTCCTCATCCCACTGAGCGACCAGCTGTTTTCGTCTCTGTCCCTTCCTTTTCTTTCCTTTCTTTCTCTTTTCTTCTCTCCCCCCGCTCTCTTTCTTCCTCTCCCTCCCTCTCTTCCGAACACCTCTATATTATTTGTCCGTTTGTCTGCATGCCCGACTAGTTTTTTTTCTGCCTGCATTCAGTGTTTCTTCAGTTGGTTGTGTTTTACTTGTATGGCTGCTAGTCGGCATTTTACCTGACTGACCGCTTGTCTGCATTTTATCTGACCGCTTGTATGCGTTTTACCTGTTTGATTGCTTGCCTGAGTGCAGTTTTGTTCGTACTGTTTTCCTTCTTTCTTCATTCTTCTGCTACTCTTTCTTTTCTTTCATTCGTTCTTTATTTCTTCTTAGGAACTTGGTAGTAAACGAAGAGTAGCGAGAATAAGGCGAAATTAAACAATATTTAAGCTACACAAGTCTGGTGCACCTGGGAATTCGAATAACAAATGAGGTGACCAAAGCGACAATGACAAGGAATCTTGTCCATCTACAAGCCTTCATCTTTTTTTTATAGCCTCTTGGTGTGGTTTGCTGTAATGTACCTGTCTGCCTGTCTGTCTGTATGCCGCCCTGTCTGCATGCGTGCCTGCGAGTCTATGTCTTTCTGTCTGTCTGTCTGTTTGCAGGCTGCTGCCTGCGAGTCTTTGTCTGTCTTTCTGTCTGTCTGTCTGTCTGTCTGTCTGTCTGTCTGTCTGTCTGTCTGTCTGTCTGTCAGTTATCTATCTAAATATGCAGTCTACTTTTGTGTAATGATAGACTTCGTAATTAGAATTCAGATCCGTGTCCTTACAGTACAAACCATCTAGGCAGTCGCCAGCTCTTTTGACTATATAAACTATTTATTTAATTATTTATCAAAGTATTTATGCATAGACAAACTTGTTCTTTTCTTATCCTTATTTTTCGTCTTTCATTTTTCTTATTTTAATGGTTTCATTGCCCATAAGCCCGCCTCCGCAGCTTCAAACATGACATCGACGATCGCATCGTCCTGTCTATCAGTGTTCACGTGCTCTCGCTCACAGTACGCATGGGCCTTTGTCGCAGGCTCTTCAAGACCTTCCCAGACACCAAGCAGTACTTCAAGCACTTCGAGGGCAAAAGTGACGACCTGCAGGCGTCGGGAGTCGGGCGTGCTCACGCGCTGGCCGTCTTCACCGGCATCGACGCCATCGTCAAGAGCCTGGACGACAGCGAGTGCATCGACGGGCTGGGCCTCAAGCTGGCCCGCAACCACGTGGACCGCAAGATCGGCGCCAGCCGCTTCCAGGTGGGCTGAGGAATGAACCTTCTGGTTCTGTTCTCGTCTGATGTCTGAGAAATTATATATTTTCAACTTTCCTTTTTCTCTTCTTGTCCCTCTAAATCAGTTAGACGTTGAAAAATTCCTTTGTTCTTGTCCCTGAGATTTAAAAAAGATATTTAATTCCTTTGTATTATTGTTATAAAATATGACAGATATAAGAACTTAGGCGTTTTTTTCCTCTGTAGAATGTTTGTTTTGCTTTGTTTTTGTCTCGGTCGGGATGCCTTAGATGATAGAAAATAGCGCACTTCGTTGTTTGTCGTTATCGCTGTAAATGCTAGATGGTAGGAGTTAGGGTGTTTCTGCTCTTGTTACAGGGAAGGACTGAGATATTAATAATCAACATCCTTTGTCTTCTTATTTTTTGACGGGCTAATCCTTTAATATCCATCTTTGTTCCCTTCTTCTGTCAGCCATTTGTTTAACAAACAATAGTTCTCTTTCTTTCTCTCTCTCTTAACAAACCCTCTACAATAAGCCTTCCTCTTGGTTTGTACGCCTCACAACTTTAGAACTTCGCGTCTCCTGTTGTTCTCGTTGCAGCAAATGCGGCAGGTGTTCGGGGCATTCCTGGAACAGCAGCTAGGTGGCGCTGCAAGTGCCGACGTCAAGGCCGCGTGGGACGCGCTGTTGGCCTTCCTGCAGGAGCAGCTGGCAGCGGAGGAGAAACGTCGCTAGGCGCCAGTTCCTTCAAGAACCACGCGTCCGTCACCTGACTGTGCCTTTACAAACTGTCCGACGGACTAACGGCTCATAGATGCTTCAGCCAGTTAATAAACACTTGTTTCGTCTGAGCAGTGTTCGCTCTGTCTAGCCTTTCAAACACATGCACTACCGGACATTACTGTTTTCATGCTCTTAGAATACAGACCATTGTGTTTGAGGTCATAGTTTTTATACTGTTGTTTAAGTCGAAACTTTCGTTTGATATGAATAAAATTGTTAACGACAGGCTGTTTCTCCCTCAGTCTTTCACAAATTGGGGTTTTTTTTTTGGGGGGGGGGGGCGTACAACTTTAAGTACCAGTTACATTAATCTTCAGTGCCATATACAAATATTATTTCTATGTTTTTTATCGCTGGCAACTACCCTTAGAATTTTTAGTGTCAAAGGCATGGGTGTGGCACGTCAAATGGGAACTTTTCTGGAGTCAACTAAACATAAAGATTTCTTGAGGGAGAAAATTATGTTCATCACATCAAAGGTATGGTTTTAGTCTTACACTTTGCTAATTACACTGTACATTCAAAATGGGTTTATTTTAAAATGTCTCTTCCATAGTTATTAAGTATTTAATCGTCGGTTTAAATAAAGTTTCTACATTAGTTTTTCTATCCCACTCAAAATGTCGGCTTGCATACAAATACGACATTCACACAACCTATAAGAAATACTGTCAGTGACTGTATTCACTGGGGCGCTGGACAGCACTGTGGTAAAACTTAAGACTTGCTAATGAAAGGTTGCTGATTAAAATCCAAGGGTGGCTTGGATGAGTGTTCTTATCTCATAAAAAGTTGCGCGTAAAATACACAGGGAAAAGAGCTTTGCGACCACTCTTATGACCGGAAAAGCAGTTACGAACTCTCATGCAAGCCAGTCCAGTGCCCAAGGATTATATTCTAGAATTAAAAGTTAAACCGCATGGTCATCCTCCAGAACATTGAACAGCATCTGACCCTTGATCATCTTACTGCAGCTAATAGGTGGGTTGTTTTAGTGGACAGTTGAGCAATAATACCCGGTGGTCACCCAATGTTATTTTATATCGCTCTGAGGCAGCGCTCTCCTCAACCAAACACCTTCCGTTAATGTCTGTTGTCCTCTGCAATCTGTATTCCAGCTGCCTAGAGTAAGCATTTCAGTAGTAGTGGCTAGAACATTTAGGGCTTTGCAGTACTGTAAAATGCCTTTTAACCACAAAAATAAGCGTTTTAGAAGGCAATGAAATTATTACAATCTGTTTTGCAAGGAAAAGAGAATTATTAAAATTTTGATAAAGTTTAGACTCTGCTGGTTTTTTTCTTTGTTGTTTAAAGCAACTTTTTAATCTTTGTTTTTAAATGACATAAAGTTGCAGAGATTCTCCGTTCCAGTATTACTGATGGAAATATTTTCCGTCAATTAAATATATAACGTCACTTGATTTTTTCTTAGTGGTGGTAGTGGTAGTGTCGTCGTCGTTGTTGTCGTTGTCGTCGTCGTCGTCGTTGTTGTTGTTGTCGTTGTCGTTGTTGTCATTGTCGTCGTCGTTGTTGTCGTTGTTGTCGTCGTCGTTGTTGTTGTTGTTGAGATTGTTTTGAAGTGAAAAGTTTTGATCACTGTTCTATGCCATACATTGACTTGCTAACGTATACAACACAAATTTCTTAAAAGAAAGGTTAAAACCGTTTTAAGAGAACTACTGTTTAAAATTGCTGTTTAGAACTACTGTAAAAATATTTTGACACTTGGGACGGGGTTGGGGGAAGTCGGTAGAATGCGTTTTAAAAAAGCCATTGGTTGGACATTAGAACATGTTCTTTTCGCAAGCGGTTCACTTAGTAACCTGAAAAGAATTCGCCAAGGGTCCATGCCATCCCTGACGTCGATCCTTAACTTAGTTTGAACGCGCAGAGCTCCGTCTGGTGTTCAAGTGTCTCGCTTCCGGGGCGGGCCCCACAACTGTAAAGTGGTGTTTATATTGCTCACTCCAGGAAATCCAAATGACAGCTCGTGAGATTGCATGCTGGTAAATGCAGTGCTAAGTGACTCAATTCCTTAAAAAAAACCACCTCGTCTTCTGCGATTCACTGCGAGAAACAACACTTGAACGCACAATTGGCAAGAGTAGTCTTGAGTTACATGAACTAAGCCTAGAGGGGAAAGAAAAGAACGAATGAACATACAAAGAAAATTAAAATTTCGAGAATGAAACATTATCATCATCATTGCCTGGGATTAAAAAGTACATTTATTTATTCATGACAAAGAATAGGTGCCGCCCTTCCGTTCTAAGGAGGTGGAGCTATATCGTCATATATCTCACAACAATTTGTTCTCGAAGATTTGCGAAGCAGGTGAAAGTGTTACGCAGCACAATACAGAAAAGATTGGTAGATAAACAGGCAGGAAAATATGGCGTGCACGTCAGGGATGTGGATGAAGCAGTGCTAAGGGTGTTCACAATTTTGGAAGTGATCGCTGGTCAACAGTTTACAGGCAGAAGCGTGAAAACGCTTCATGGCACATTGATGTGAAAAAAAGGATAAAATAAAAGACATGGTGGTCAGCTCTCTTTTTCATCTCTTTTTCTTCCACCTAGTCATGGCCAGCATTTATCACCAGCATGGTGCTGTACTTTTATTACAACAGACACAAATATCTCTATGCTGTCGTCATTGCGCGCAAATGTGCGTCACTATGATGTTTATCTTTTCGAACCACAGGCATAAACATTTTTACACTATACTGTCATCCCTGCGCGACATGTTGTTTTACTTTCAGGAACGCAGAAACATACCTGTATATCGAACTGTAATCAGTGCGGGGTTCATTTTTTGGGAGTGGAAATGACCTGGATATTTCAAGCACACCTATACTGCACGATCACCAATGAACCTGTCAGTCCTCACAACATAGTACATTCCTCAGATCGACGCTGTAAGCCAGGTCTGAACACGAGCGTTTTTCACCTTTACCAGTCCTCAGGTAGGCAGCGGTAAATGGGTCAAAATGACGTCGGGTGCATGTGCCAGCAGGCAGCAGGTCGGGTACACGCTGAATTAGTACATCTATTGTTATGCCGTTTCATAGCAATGCGCTTGGCATAGGCCCTGGGCAGACAGACGTTGCTGAAACAGTGAAGAGGACTGGAAGTGGTGGTATAAAGACACAGAAATAGCCTCTGGCGACAGGAGGAGAGACACTTAGCCTGTTTAGGCAGATGGGGAAACAGTTGATAAAATCGTTAACAAGCTTTTAAACTCAGACATCAGAACTTTCTGCTGGAGGAGGTGACAGCCGACAGAGGTGCAGATACTGAAGTGTGTTTAGAAAGAGCCTAAAGTAGCAGACTACAGAATGGAGTAAAGGCTTACAAATTATCCGACAGAAATAGCAGGTAATTAGTAAAGCCGTCTGTTTTAAAAATGATACACGAAAAAATGTTACACAGCTGAAAACCCTATTAATGCAGCCTTGTATTTGACTTCATTCTGAGAGATTTTATGTTTGGTTCGAAGACTTCTGAATACCGGTGGAAGACTGGGATGTATGTGTGACCGATGCTTCACGTACCACAACGAGTAATGTGAATTCCACTGAAAATAGATCTTGAACTTGCTTCAAAGCTGTTCTGGTTGAGGGATTTTAAGAAATATTGACCCGTATTCTGAATGATAAGGCCTCCACTGAACTGAACAGAATGCTGTTTTTGTAGATTTTGTGTATGATTTGAGGTGTTTTGCAGTATATTGTGGTAAAAAGACAATATGGGGGCACACATATTGCAAAATATGTTCACTATATTTTCATCGGATCAGCAGTTTCATATTGGATTACAGTATTTTGTAAAAAAAAAAATTTCCTCGTTTTTGTCACTTATTTTGGAATGTTTCGGTAGTTTAATGATGAGGATAACCAAATCAAATTTGTCATTGAGGCATGTCCGTTTTGCCTTGAAACCTTTCAAAGTGAAATAAATAGTTTGAAGTTAAAGTATTTAGGTCCACATGATACTATACAAAAATCCCATACCCTCTCGCACCCACGATCCCATAAATGGGATCGGGATATTTTCCATGAAAAGTCCACTTTTCAACCCCCACCACCCAAAAAAAAAAAAAAATCCACAATCGCTGTTAGATGTGTTCATTTCCGGCTAAAAGAAAACTACTCTAGGAATTTCATTCAAAACAAAACTTTGGGATCGAATGGGTTAAGGGACACGACATGCATTTAAGAATTATACATACTGAAGAGGAAGTGTGGCTGTTCGCTCTTTGCATCACAGCACACAGAGATGTCATGTGCTGATAACGAAGAAATTGTGGTCCACCATCTGGGGTTTTCGTGTACCCCATCTGCCTGGTCGTGGAACTTTCACACACCACTGCACGCATATTGTTATCAACGAGCAGAACAGTTTGATTTGTTGCTGGCAAGGACCGAAACTCGGAAAAAAAGCCTACTGCAAAAAATATTCCCACACTTTATGGAAAAAATAAACCAGGTGTTCAATGGCAGTATTATACACTGAAAGAGTTTCGATGCTTGAACTAAAACTCTCAGTGCTTTCAATAGCAAGCCTTCAGCTGTATCTAATGTTTTGCTTCTTTATAAACCTTTGGGGAAACCAGTTCTATGAGTGGCATATATGCATGCGCCACTGATTCTGAACTCTCGTGATGTCAGATACTAATAAGGAAGGTAGGGGATGTGGCCTTTAAAGAGATTAACGAAGTGTCACAATCAATTTTACTATAAACTTAGACATAAAAAATTACTTGGGAATTGCGCACATTTGATTAACAACATCACAGCTATGGTCTGTCAGTCTCTGAAGCGCAAACCCTCAGACGCTTACAGTGGGAATGGCACGGCACAGATTTGAGGATTCACTTAGTGCAGCCTTTTTCATTTCATGAAAGACAACCCATCAGGAGGTCGGTGATGAAGTAAATCTATGTAGATAAAGATCTGACATTAAATGACATTTAATATTTATTGAATTCTGAGAGATGCTTTGGCATGTTAGAGACCTCACCATGCAACTGATATTTATTTCTTTACTAAACGAGCGATAACAGCTGATGCTGTGTATCCCTGATTATCAGGCAGTGGAATGGGTGCATTTGCATTATCACGGAAAGGCTTCCTGTTTTGTGCGTTCACACCTTTCCACCTGATTAGGTGCAAATAAGTTCTCGTCCAGGAGGGACAATGAGAAGTGAGTGCTGGCAGTCTCCAGTCTGATGGACGTTTTATTGTTCCACTGAAGACAGAGTCAAAGAGGCATTAGAAGCGAAAAAAGAGCACATGAACAAAAGTCTTTTTTGTGGAAAGAAGATGGACTCACGAACCCATATCGTATTTTTATGACATAGGTTGGGAGAAGTTAGTGGCGTACGTCCCTGTCAGGCTCGTGATAATGTAGTAAACAGACCCTCCCCCCTCCCTGATCACCGATCTAAATGTTGGCTTCTAGTGTGTTTTCCGCCAATATTCATCTAGCTTCTCTTTTTTTTACGTTAGTGTCTTTCTGTCATGAGTATTTAAAAAACCCAACAAAACGTTGTGTAATTTCACCTTCAGTACAAACTTGTTGGTTAGAAGAGACTGTATTCAGTAAATGTGCATCAACTTATTATTATGCATAGTTTTTTAAAATAAAAAATCCCCACAAAATAATGTTATCACAACACCCAAGATCGCAGTTTGGTCATGTAAAATGTAAATAACGAATGTCACGGAAACGTGCCATGCGAGCAATGACGCGTGATGAGTAGGGTAGTCACTTAGAGTGAGCGGTGACTAAGCGTTATTTTTAGAACACCGAGAGGCGATCAACGCGCGAGAATAGGAAGAGGCGCGCAGGTTTTTTTTGAAGTAGAGAGGACAACTGACGTGTGTGAGAGAGAGAAGGCCGACGACTGGAAGTGACCGCAAGAGACGGACGTTTCTGCAAGTGCCCAGAGACCTGAGCAGAGCCCCTTCATCGGCACTGGAAACGCTGAGAGAGCGATTTTTGTGACCAAACCCTCTGCCTAGACAGGAGGTAGGCCAAACATTCCATGTGAGTTTTTCCTCTATTTTTGTGATCGTATGTATTTTTGGAAATAGGAAACTATAGTAATGCGTTTTCGTAGGGTTTTTTTTGTCTGTTTGATTTCAAGTACGAGGCTTCGTCAGCGCCTCCTGAGACGAGACGTACAACCCCCCCCCCCCCCCAGAGGTGGATAAGTAGGAGCGACGACTGCGATAGCGTCGGCGTGTCCTGTTTAGTGGACTGACAGCTCCAGCGAGAGAGAGAGAGTTTGAACCGCTAACGTGGAGGAGAGGAGATTTCCTGCCACAAGTGAGCGATTTGTTGAAGGAGCTCGCGTGGAGGTCCTTCGCATCTCTTCCCAGTAGGAAGATTTTGTAACCCCGGTTTGATGTCCCTCCTTGAAGACTATGCAGATCTCCAAACCGTTGATTGATGAACAGTGGTGATAAGAAACTCGTTATCTGTGTAAGTTGTGATAAGAAACTCGATCTCCGTGAAGATCGATGAACAGTTGTGATCAGACACTCGTTATCTGTGTAAGTTGTGATAAGAAACTCGATCTCCGTGAAGACTGATGAACAGTTGTGATAAGACACTCGCTATCTGTGTAAGTTGTGATAAGACACTCGTTATCTGTGTAAGTTATGATAAGAAACTCGATCTCCGTGAAGACTGATGAACAGTCATCATAAGAAGCTCGTTATCTGTGAAGGTTTTGATGATCACTAAGTTGGGCGATGAGCATTAGATATTCCGGTGTAAAAATATTGTTAGGACTGTGCGTGAGAGGAGATTGTTGGTTGAAAGGCTCGAATCTGTGTGAAGGAAGAAAACATGGTTAGTTGTTTGTAAGATTCAGTTAGCGTAGATGAGAGCGAGGAGAACCGCAAGTCAGCGAATAGTTGATGTGTAGTGAATAGTTGAGTGAAAGTAGACGGAAGTCGGCCCGTGTATCAGGGTGTTAAGTGCGTGAGTATCAGAGAGCGAGTGCGAGAGTGTAGTTAATAAATAAGGCCGGGTCCTTTTTTTTTTAGAAAAACTACATCGTCTCGTTGTGTTGTGTTGTGTTGTGCGGAGTTGTGTGCAAAAGAACACGCCCCCACACCCTTGGTCGCTTGGAGAGAGTAAGATAGGTGGCCGAGAGAGTGTGTGTGACAACGAAATACTTATACACATTTCGTAATTACAAGTGTCCTTTAAATGAAACTTAACAAAATTACTTTTTATCACTCTTCATTTTTGCAAACTGTTTAAGTGCAAGAAAATGGGGGAGGGGGAAGAGATATCACTCCAGAGCAAGTCGTGGCCATTTTCTAGAAGCATTTCTTTTTAACATTTTTTGAATCTGTGTTATTGCTCAACAGCTTCCTTGCAAAAGCTGCGCAGGTTACTGAGAACGCTAGACCGCATACGTCTGTTGAAAAGAGGTTTGTTTCTTTACACTTGCTGCTGAAGCCTGCCGTTTGGTCACGTCTGGTACCCGCATAACAAAACGGCGGAGGAATAACAAAAAGGGCGGGGTCCAATCACAACCGGGACTTCTCGCTTTTCCATACTGGGGAAGGAGGGCAGGGGGAGTTAGAGGCAGGACTGGATCTGAATAATGCTTTGTAGCAGCTGTTTCAATATTGATAGAAGGCCTGTTCATCCTTTTCAGTTAACGCGTGCAGGAGAACGTATATACAATGCTCATCCAGCCATTCTGGAAGTGGTATTATAAAAAGATTTGGAACCCGAAAATCTGTACATTTATTATCATAATCTGTTAAATACTGTCGGTTCAGCCTTGCATGTCATGGGTGTTGTTGTGATACTCAAGAGTGTTGTTCCGGCCTGTGTATATATGTATATGTTGACATGTGTTTATACGTATGTGCTCAACTCTGCGTTGATTTCATGCGCTCAACTGACGGTATATACTATAACACTAACACATACGTAAACGATCGTTCAGCCCAACTATTATGGACTGTTTCTTACAATCTGCTGCAAGTACAATCAACCACACTTGACTATACGAACGAGAGAAAAAAACATATTATATTCTGTCTGTTTTTCTTTCTTTCCTCTTTTTATTATTAAATAAAATATCAATAACAGTACATTCTAAAAATAAATTTGCAAGTATTCCCATTTCATCACCATCACAAATCCTATTAGCTCTGGTCAAATCAGATTTTTTATTCTAGGAATACTTTTATTTAATTTGGTTGTTTGTTTGTTTCTTTGCTAAATAAAGAACATAAAAATCATTATTTAGAGAAAATGGAAAAAAGTTGTCCTACTTCGATGTTCTAAGTAAGCTCTGCGCATGTTCCGTGACTAAGCGACAGAGTGGCGCAGGGAAATAACCCATTTATTTTTAATCTCGCAAAGTACAGCTGAACATGTTTTATAGTCTCCCTTGTTTGTCATCGGACTCCATTATGTGCCGCAAAACCGTCTGCGACCGACGGTAAGATTCCAGTTGTAGACTGACCTAAAGCCGTTCTTGATTCCTCATGGACACAAACCACAGAGGTCACCTAGAGTTCTAAGCATGCAGGCTGTCAAAGGCTTCTCACAATGCTCACGCCACAGCCATTGACGCATTACAAAGTGATCAAAAGAATGAAAATCCACTTCGATAAATTTAACTTTAATTGTGCTTTTAGTGAATTAGTTTTCTAAATACAAAGCTTTACACTATGTACCCACTGTGGGTTTTCTAGTATCTTCTACTTTCTGTCCGTTTCCAGTCATAAAATGTCTACTTTGGCAAGATCATGTTTGACACGAAAAAAACAAAAAACAGCCGCTAATATGAATGGAATGATAGTATATTCACTACAAACCTAATCGTTTTCTTGATTCATGAATGAAAAATATGCTTTAAGAAGAAGTGGAAATAATAGATAGATAAAGCACCATTTTTCGCTGTACTGAGACAAACCCTCAATAAAATAAAAAACCAAATGAAAATGAGATAACTTAATAAGAAAACTGAATAAAAAAGACAAAAAACATAGGTGTTCAGTATCAAAGGATGGATACAATGATTTGCGCAGTATGCATGAAGTTTTATGCCAGTTTAACCCTTTGATTATTGGCTGTTTATATAGTGCAAGGGCTTTATGTACTGGATTGGACAACTATGACCATCTTCTACGCATTGCTTTGCAGAGTTATATTTACATAACTATTAAATCCATTGCATACAGAAATAGCAACACCTGGCAAGAAAGCCTTCCTAATTTACTAATGTTTTAAGTCTTCGTCTATCTGTTTTGACTTTACTGTACATAAATTATGCAATTATGCAATGTAATTATGCCAGTTAACATGCATAGTTTACATACAGGTTAACAAAGTATTCTTACATTTCAGCTCACGTAAATCGTACGAAAATAAACCGAGTAATCTCATTTGTAATTAGCGAACGCAGTCGGGCCTTTCTTGTGAGTACAGTGAGACGAACGTTGACATCTTTGGGTTTTTTTTCTCAATGCCCAGAAGAGAAGAAAATCTAGATATGCTTCAATAAGATGCACACATAAGAAAAGTCGAGTTATATTTATCACTGTAGAGTTGGTAGATCATGATGGTAGAGCGTAATTTTGGCGACAGGTGGTCAAGCGTTGCTGTAGATGTTCAGCTCTGAGACACGTTTCTGAGCCATTTCGTAACAGTAGCGGTATTGTTCCTGATGACAGGAAAAATGAAAGTAAATATTTAACAAGCTGTAAACAAAATGAAAACAAATTTTTTTTGTAAAACACAAAAAGTTTTCATCTGCAGCCTGGCTTTGTAATTTTTATGTGTTTTTTTAATTGTTCAAAACCACATTTAGCTTTATGTCGAGCGTCGTATTTGTTCCTTTTCGATCCTTGTAATAACAGCGTAGTGTATGTAAGAATCAAACGATAAATGTCACTATTCTACACTGGTCTGAGTATTACCACGTAGAACTTATAAGCACAAACTATTACTTACTAGTGTCGTGACAGCCTGTGGTCTGACGCTGTGAACCTCTCTGACGGCCATGTAGACGTCAACTTCCTTGTCTGACGTCAGACGGCTGAGCACGTTCCACAGAACAGCAAACAGCCCGCTTCTGGTCACGCCGTCCCTGGATGTTGTCAACAGATTATCTACTCTAGTCTAAATATAAGACCGACATAGCGCTATAAGGTCTGTAGTTTCACACAGTAGTTGATGAACATTCATTTTCTTTAAAACAACAACTGACAGCTGTGCCCTTTTTTGTTCCTACATGAACATTAGAAGCACCATATTGTAATATCGTGTAAAATAGGGAGTTTAAAAATTTCCTTTATTTATTTTTTCTATCTTCCTTCTGCTTTCCATTCACCCTCCTTTCTGTCTTATTCTTTCGGTCAGTGGCAGTAGATTTGTGCGAGCAGCTGCAGTAATTGCGTCTTTGTTTTGACACGACATCAAACGTTTCCTGGCATTATTTAACGAAAAATGAAAATGTTTACTGGCACTGGATGATGACAGGAGGTGGGTTGGTCTCCTCCAGACACAGGGAGTCTATCTTGTCGATCAGCGCCAGAAGGTCTGTCGTGTTTCCTGGCAGCTCGCCTGCCCATGCTTTATAATGGAAGACCTGTACTTGACGAGACCCTGGCTCTTTCTGTATTGACAAAAATAGGACGACATCGATATGGAAAGGATTTTACAGCTTTTTTTCCCCGGGGAACGGTGTGAGCGTTCGTGCAGTGCGCGTGCGCATGTGTGTGTGTGCGTGCGCGCGCACGTGTGTGTTTGTGCGTATGTGTGTGTGAGAGGGATAGAGGCGGGTGCATGTAGACGTTCTCATTTGAACTGTTGACTTGTAATTTTAGCATGACACTGTGTAGGCGTGCCAGCCCTCGCCTGTGCTGTAGTCTTTCTGAGATAGTACATGAAACAGTTTCTACCCACGCGTTATGACCAAAGCTTTACTAAGATGGACAGCATCCTTTACAAAAGTCTGACTGTTACGGGAAGTAACTGCGATGTGTGGCCATGCATCTTCCCACTGGATCATTGTATCTTCCTCTTTGTCATGCGGGATAACTCTTCCTGCAAGGAGTTTCCTTTTTTATACAAATTACTCTGACGTTATAAGAAAGACACCTTAAGCGCAGTAAGAGTTATCCAAAATGATAAAGGGGATATTTGGCCACAAAACCGTGCAGTTATTTTCCTTAACTCCGTCAGACTTTTATAGCGTAGAGTATAAGGGAAGGTGTCCGTCGTAGATAGTCTTTGTCATGACAGCCGCTCTAAAAATGTGTTGTGGGCGCCACGAAAAACTTGGCTTATCTCAATCTCTCCCAAGTATCAGAAGGAAACATTTCTATTTTGTATTGGCCTATCAGTAGCAGTATCTTCCTTTTTCCCCCAGCCGACACATTCTATTTCATGCCTGTAATTTTTTTAAAATCACAGATTGGTCTCTGTTAGAAAATTAGGTTTTCTTTTTACTATAAACTTGGTTCGGACAAATCATTTGACTGATCAAATGTTTCGGAGTTATTGCCCATTATAGACGATATGAAAAGTTTTCTTCACATTCTTGTCTGTAGAATCCTGCCTATGCAACACCTTTGTAACTGTTTTACTGTAATAACAGTGCAATTTCAGAATACCTTTTTCTCCAGGTTCAAAGTATATGAAGTCAAATGGCTACCCAAGGGGGACGTAATTTTGTGGCTTATGATGTATGGATCTGCACTAATGGAGATTCCAGGATCCTTTGGCCAGAACTGACAGAAGTCCTGTAGAAAACAAGAATTAAGAGTGTGCGAGTAGGCGAGAGAGCAAATAAATAAGGGAGCGCGATTCAGCGAGCAAGGGAGTAAATCATCCAAGCAGTCAGTCCTAACCTGTACTGTTTCATGCTCATTCTCTTGGCCCAGGGAGACAATTGTCTTGACTTCACATCCATCAACAAGCCGCCAGAAGTCCACCAGGGTTTCTTCAAAGGGCAGCTGTGTCAGGATGCTTCCCTTGTATTCCCTGTGGGTCTGAGAGAACGTATAATATTCACTAAATCCCTCCTCATGTTATGTGTGATATCAATGTAGCTCATTAACTAAAAGTTCGTAACTGTTGTTGTTCACAAAACTCGGACGAACTGTTTTACTTTTTATCAGATATAAATATTTAGAAATGTTATTAATATACCTCTGCACACAGTCTCTCTCTCTCTCTCTCTCTCTCTCTGTACCTGTGTGTACGTAGTAAGTTTGGAATTATTAAAATCCAGATTTAAAAAGGGTGAATGTTTTAATAAGCGCTTGTTCTATAGCGCAGAATGTTTGTCTATTTTAATTAAATGTAAAAAAATCTGTATCTATTTATATAAATGTAAATATGTATACACACACGTAAAAAGGGCATACCTTTACATCCATCTGTCAAGAACATTTGGCAAAAATTAAGTTACAATATATTCGAAAAAGTACGCATACAAAATTGATGTTTGTTTCAAAAATATTTTTTTCTTACAGACAGGTAGACAGCATTGATGAACTGAGGACGTCCGGGGACATAAACTGTTAGGTAGACCAGGTGATCGTTCGCTGCAGTGTCAAAACGTCGACATAATTAAGCCAACTCAATGTATTTCAAGCAGTTTTCGTCACAGTAATATTTACAAAAGACAATGACCAAGTAATCAGCAACCCTCAAAAATAACAGTTTTAAAATTATAAAATATTTTGTACCGAAAGGACTTACGACAAGGGTGTGTCTTGTCATAGGTCTAAAGGTGCATATTGTGAAGGTATGCTGGTTTTTTTTAACTGTTTATCGTCTCGTCGCAAACGAGATGCATATGAGGATGGTGTTGTTTGAGACAAGTTAACGTGGTGCCACTCTGGCACTGATGGCGCAAACACAGGCTTCAGTCCCACCCAGTCACATTATACTGACACCGGACCAACCAACCCTAGTACTGTTCCCTGCAGTGCCAGGCTTTGCCTAATGCATCCACCTCATCTGCAACTTCATGTCCACAGGCCACAGCAAACAAAATATAAAAACAAGGACAGACCTAGAGTAATAGATACTCTAAGAAACAAACAGCACACAGAGTTGTTTCTGTATTAGGAAGTAATGTGTCATCATCCCCATACCTGGTGGGGAGGTCGTGTTACTTCTCTTTGTCTTGTTACTCTCTTCTGTCGCTGTGATGACCGGCATGGCGGATGTCAGGGAACGCATCTGCATCGCCCTCTGTACCCGGGGCATACGGAAACAGGGGTAAAGTATTATATCAAACGGTTTATACTGAGCCAAGACCAAGACCATTCTTTTTTTGTTCATTCACAATTCGTTGCTTTATACTGGTTATTCGAAGGTTAATATGAGGGATTTTTGGTTTTGCCTTAAAAAGCATTATTTTTAATCACTCTGGCAAAAAGTGTTACCTTAAATTCATCTATTTTATAGTCAAATCTACTCAGGCGAAAGCTTCTTGACAGACAACAGTCGGCAACGAAATATTTGAGTGGTTTAGAAACTGGTGGTAAAGCTTTACTTAAATATGCAATATGGTTTACTTAATTCAGCCGTACTTTGAATTCTTGGTCGATGCGTGAGTTTTCTTTGCGACGTGCGATTGGCTGAGGAAAAATTTTGTCAAACTGGTCGTTGGGAATGGTGGTATCTTTAGCTGTGTACGCCTCCAACACGGCTTTGTGTAGGAAGATGTACTGGTCCTGTGGGAAAAATGGGTGTTATAAACTAGAGGAAAGTTATATGCCTAACCTCCTAATCATCCCTCATTTATAATTATATATTCGCTTATTTTTAAACTACTGTTATACCCAAGTTTTCAGCCTTCATTTTTCTTCTATCTGTAGAATTTCAGTTCCTTCCTTAGTCTACTGATTGTTATTAACAGATACGTCGGAACTTGCTGTATAGAATGTCATTTTCTTTGTGACCTAAAATAGTACAGATTCGAATTTGGTACTTCCTTACCGGAGTTTGTACCATAATGCATCGTTCTTTGCGCATGCGCTCCACAATTTCAAAGATGTTTACGTCTCCTCGACTGACGGCTTGTTCATAGGCAATGTCAAGGCCGATGTATGTACCTGTTCGTCCCACTCCGGCACTGCCATGATTGATATGTTGACGTCAGCGAGAAGACGATATTAACACAAACATATAAAGATTTACGACACATACAGCCAGAGAATATCCACAGAGAGAGAGAGAGAGAGAAAGGAACAATGGCTTTTCACGTGCAGACGCAAACGTGCATGCGAGCACCCAAATCCAATTAAAAGAAGTGATACGCGCATGATCTATATGAACGCACGGCGACATGGAACTCACGTGCAGTGCACGAGGATGGGAGGGGGAGGACGCTGTGGTGCACGTGCCTTGGCAAAACGCCAAAAGTTAAGGAGGGAGATGGTGGTGGGCACGCCGTGGTCAGGCCAGTTCATGAAGTTAAGCTGTTCCACTTTCCGCTCCTCCTTGCTCTGCAATATTGCCAGAAGTATTCTTGACATCACCTCATTGTTTATCGAAGCTGCCGCAACAAATTTCTATCATATGACTCTCTATCTCTCTCATACACAGCAATAAAATCTGTATACCCTCCACTTAAAAAAATAAAACTTACACTGCGCGTTTTGATAACGAATGACCTGATGAAGAAATTCGCTCTCCGCTGGACGTCCACACCAGTGACTGTGACAGGCCCGTATGTCTCTGTCTTGTCACGAGCTGGCCAGTACTCGAAACACTTGTCCTGTAATCACATGAAAGCAAACACAACGACACACAAACATATGCAAATACGCGAACGGCCATACACACAAGCAAGAACGCGCTCAGGTTTCTGAATAACACCGTAAGATCTGTTTTTCTCGTTTGGAGAACGACTGTCAAAACCTACCTTGCCATTCTCGACCAGGCCTGTCAGCATGATACTTTGAGTCATGTCCTCTTGCCACACCATTCTCCAGAAGTCAACTGCGGTGTTTTCACGTGGAGCTGTGCGAGGAAAATGAAAACTTTCTTGTCTTCTGTCTCACCGACAAAACTAGGGATAGTGGGAAGGGAGAAGAGAGGAAAATCAGTAAGTGATAGAGAGAGGAAAGGAAAAGAGCGGACGGGGAGTAAGCTCCCCCCCACTCCCTGTCCCTGAAGAAAGCGAAAGAGAGAAACTACAAAAAACGGAGGGAAGAAATCGATAATGAAGACAAGGAAAAAAATTATAAGCAGCTTTGACAAGCGTGCATTTAAGAACATTCCTACCTTGAGTTGCGATGTAGGTCTTCTCCTGACGAAATCCCTGCATTAAAGAAAAGACAACAGGCGACCTTATGTGTTAGTAAATGAGATATTAAAATATCTAAACAACATTCCATCACACGCTTTAAGTATCACAATACACGTAAGCTTAAAAGGCTTAGAATTACAAGAGGTGAACCGCTAATAAACATTATTAGTTTGGGCTACATATGTTTCAGACTAATGTGCAATACTGCACAGTTTGTATGAGATATTATTGGATATACAATCATCTACAGCCTTACAGCGATTAATTGAAAACCCTCACGGTTATGTAGCTTGCGTTGATGAAGTCGGTGGCCTGTCCTTCTGAAAAGCCGTCCACCAAGACTACACGAGTTTTGTCATCTACAGATGCAGATTAACTGATTGTTATCATATAGATGTGCAGTTTTTAAATTCCTCAATGGTTTCTTAAGCGATAGCCATTATCGACGTTCTAAATCGGAAATGAAATTAACATTTCCAGCTTAATAATATTAGGTCAAATAATATTGAAAAATAACAGACTTCAAAAACTGCAAGCAATCACTGCTTTTCAAAAATATTTTTGTGGGCCGGAAGATCTGGGGGGAAAAACTCCGAGCATCGATGCTATCAGTTGTTATATAATTCCTTTTATTTAATCTGCGTGGTTATATGTAAAACCTCCTATGATACATTGCAAAGGGGAATAGAGTGCTTACAAGGCAGCACAGAGCTGTATCTGTTCTTTTTGATGTTGACTGGAAGTTTGGCCGCTTCATGAACTTCCGTCAGGCCAAAGCAAGATGGGTATTTGAGGGAGAAAAGAATTCAAAATATTTTTGTAATTTAGAGAAACGGCATTTTGTAAGTAAACTAATGAAGTATATAGAAAAAGAAAATGCAGAGATCTTATCTGATCAAAAACTAATTATGGAAGAGTGTGAAACATATTACAGAGACTTATACAAGAGTAGAGAGGGCGAACTGGAAAACTTTGACATCGAGTCATTTACAGACTTCAAGTTCCCCATATTAACAGAAGATGAAAGAAAGAGTCTAGAAGGCCCATTAACAGAAAAAGAAACCGCTAGAGCACTCAAAGAAATGAAAAACGATAAAAGCCCAGGTAACGACGGTTTTCCAGCAGAATATTTCAAATTTTTTTGGAAAGACTTAGGGATGTTTCTA
>SMGT01013760.1:696-27312 GCA_004794575.1 Lanistes nyassanus | reverse complement strand
CGCCTTGTAGAACTTGGTAGATGAAAATATCCAGAACATGAAGGAACTTCCTAGTAAATTTGTCTGTTAGTTTGATTATTAGGAACTCCCGGTGACTACAAGAAATGACTGTAGAAAAGTCTGTGAATGCAACGGAAGTCCAAAGCAGCTGGCAGGAGTTAGAAGCTTCCAGAACCTTCTCGAAAGTGTAACAGTCAGGTAGTCATGGCATGCTACAGTAACTGTAAGAAAATGCCTGTTGTCCTGCCAAGAATAAAAAAAATGGAAGAACTTTTGCACAGTGTAGGGCGGAAATTTCTGGAAAAAATGATACTGCAGAGCAGGCATAAGCGCCACTGCTTCAGAAAAATACCGGTAAAATACGACAGGAACCTGGGGTTCGGAGAATCCAGTCCTGAGATACTGAACCATTCTACAATGATTACAGGACAGTCTCTTCCGGAAGGAAATTGCACCGCATGGCAGGCTTCGAACAGTGCCGCTCCAGAAGCACCATGGGAATGTGCGGAACAAAGCGGGAGGGGGGGGGGTAATGAGCCTTTCCTCAATGTTTACAAAGACTAGTAAAGTTTCTGGAAATGGGCAGTCGAATTCAGAGAAGATGGAACTTTCCACAAAGTTAAATGCGCTGAAATGCTTCGGGCACTGCCAGTAATGCAAACGCCTAAAGAAACCAGCCTGCAGTGCTAAAGTCTAGTCCACAGCCCGCCAGAACTCTAAACAACTCTGGAATTTCTGGGTGGAAAGTTCTGTTAGAGAATGAAACCGCAGAGACTGGAAACCTTTGGTAACGAGCAGGTGTTTCGCGAAACCAGAAAAACACAGGAGACTATAGGAGGCCGGACACGGACACGTGAAACGCACGCACCAGGACTGACGGACAATACAGATGATGAGTTTCATGTTTTGGCTGCAGAATGGGAGAAAGCTCTTTTGCCGCGTGTTTTCTACAAGAATGCGAGAGCTTGAAGATTCTATTATCTGCAGAAGACAGAAGGGATCTCGAGGGTGCATACAGTGTTCAGAGATCAGACAGACAGATAGGGGAGGACTTGGTAATTATTCGAAGAACAGCCAAGAGGATTTCTTTTTCAATTTCTATTTGGTAGAAATCCAGCGTAATTTTATAAGGAGCCTAGCACATGGCAAACTCTATATGATGTGGGCATGTGTCAGCTATTTCCAAGCGAAATCTATCTGTGATCCATGCAAGTCCGTCTGGTCTCTAACTAAATGGCGTTGTACAAGCAGAATTTAAAGAATAATCTTAGTTTGGTTTATAAATATTTTAACAGTTTGAAAAAAAAAACTTTCGTCCAAGCGTATGATGCTGCAAAAGTGTAGCATGGTTTCTCAGAGTAATATTGACCTTATATATTTAAATGGCTTTTGCTTGGGAGCCCTATTGAGTTATTGGATAGAGATTCACCTCGAACTGTCCAGTTAGTTTTCCAGACCCCAGCAAGTCTATCAGAGATTGTTGCACGCTGTCCAGCTGTGGCCGTGACGCAATGAAGGTGGCGTATGTGTTCTCGTCATCACTGTACGTGTGGTCAGACTCGTCTTCCAGCTCAGGGAGGATGTCCGCAAAACTGATTCTGTCATTCGTCTGCACGTCAGCAGAAACGCCGGCCGTTACATTTAAATAAACATGATCTGACTTCACACCTTTGGCGCCAGCTTCGCTTCCCGTAGACAGCTTTAAAATTGATGGCTTCACAGCTTTTCTTGAATTCTTTGTTCTCTTCTTCCCTTCTGCTAGTGTGAAGCAACAAAAAGACATTTAGAGTTTTGAAGTTGTTTGACGGTGTTACCCTTGTAGCAAGCTATTAGACTGGCAAATTAGCCATTTTGATATTAATTACATTTCACGATAATAGTGAAAGATATTATACATGATTCATATAAAATGAAAAGAAACTAGTGACTGCCGATTGAAAAAAAACTTAAAAAACAAAGGACATATAAAACAGATTCACATAAAATGTGTCAAGGACATCTCAGTTGAGGAGGTTTGTGCAGCTACTTTATTCCTTCCATAAAATAGAATAGCTTAGGAGAAAAATGTCACAGATCGTCGATTTCTCACCTGCAGTTTGTGACGACGAAGGAGAAGCAGACAGCTGTCCATGGTTACCGCTGTGCTGTCCACTTGTCCTTGTTTCACAGTTGGAGCCTCGTTCGGAATTTCGTTTTCGTCGTCGTCTGTCAGACATAAAATAAATCGCAAGAACTTTTGAAGGGGTTCCTTTCGTATATTGTATGGTTTGACTATCATTGATCGGATCAAAATGGCTGTTTCACATTTTTGTTCATAAATTAACTACGTTTATATATAACTCGTCTTCGTGATCGAAGATAGTGGCAGTCAACGGACAGTTACTATCGGAAACCACCAGACTTTTTTGGTACATCCAGTCCACGGTACAGTGTATATGCGTTTACATCCCCTTCCACAAACACCCACACCCATACACACACCCCACCCCCACCCCACCCCACCCCATAGCCTTTGCCGCCCCTAGTCAGATACACATAAATACATTCATACAGCAAGCAATATACATTCTTGTATAAACATTTTAACACACATACAGATATACGCACGATAAAACCATAATAAATGAAGTAAGCTAATTTTTTTAGTTACATGTTTACTACTATTGGCAGTGACACACCCAAACGAAATGCTGATGGACACTGTGTGTATTTGTGGAGGATATAATTATCTATTACGTCACTGTATTTTGGACAGCTAGACAGAGAGAAAGAGAGAGAGAGAGAAACAGTTAACAGAAATGAATACCAACCTCAAAAAGAGGACTATCAAGATGACAAGAACAATGACCAATAATACAGCACAGCCAGCAATGGCTAAAGCAATAACAGGTGTCTTGTCCTCTGACCCGGATACAGTAAAAGTTCCAGCAACTAAGAGAATCAAACGAAACAAGGCCAAAAATGCAATATTATCTCCGGCATACATGAAAGGTATAACTATTTATTACTGCAATATTATCTCTGGCATACATGAAAGGTATAACTATTTATTGCTGCAATATTATCTCTGGCATACATGAAAGGTATAACTATTTATTACTGCAGTTTTATTTCGGGTTTCTTCGCGTGTAACACACGATTGCATCGTAACAAAATGTCCTTAGCAAATTCTGAGAAAGTACGTGTGCACACACAGGAGGCAAATTGACAGCCTGTATCAGTCAGACGACCACACGTTATTGCTTTTGTACAGTCTGCCCCAGTTCTTTATTAAAAGATAGATTTGCAGACATGGAAAAAGAACAGGTATACGCACAATCTCAAGCATCGAACATTGAGTTCGGTTACCTAATGAGTCGTTAATCAAATCTTTAACCACATTACCTGTAATTAGAGGAAAAGAAGTGTGTTTCGGCACACATAAATCTAAAAGAAGCACTCGTGTGTTGAAATAATATTCAATGAAGCTTTTTTTCTTCCATTCACATGTGGTACAATTTCACTTACTTTTATTACAATATGTTCCCTGATATCCCGTTTTGCAGCCCTGTGGACATTCTCCTGAGACGGCGTTGCACGTTGTTCCCTCAGAGCAGTTGCCACAGGTCTTGCTGCAGTCGAGTCCATGTGAACCAGGTCTGCAAACTATAGGAGGGAAAACAGACCATGTAAAGCATTTCTGGTAACACGCCACTCATAAATCCTTATTTGACAGCCGCATTTAAAACTTTTTGAAGCCGTAGGGAACACAGATCGCCCCCGCCATTGGCAAGGCTTTCTTCCGTAAGGGTGATCTAAGTACATGTGTGCTATGATTTTTAAAATTTCATCTGCTAATCTTTTAAGGGAAAGAACTCTTACAATCGACAGCTGAATCATTCCTTCACGAGTTGCTTCCCTTTACTGTGTTTAAACTGACATTGAGACCGGTTTCCGGCCATAATTCCAAGCGGCAAACATGTTAATTAAGAAACAGAATTAAGTAAACAGTGTCGACAGGACAGGCTGTCAGGCAGTGACCGGCGAATAAGACACCTGCTTTAGGATCTGTGACTAGGGAAAGGGCAGACACCCGCTTCAGGATCTGTGACTAGGGACAGGGCAGGGCCAGGGCCAGCGCAGGGAAGAGCAGGAATGTAGAGAGGGTCCTCTAAGTAAAGATTAGTTGCAGACGACATCAATCTACTGGAATGCTTTATATGTCCAGGGTCTTGGGAGACGGGAAGGAGATTAGAGAAATATAAATAGAAGGGTCATCATTTTTATAATTTTAATTCTATGAAACTCACTTTCCTTGCAGTAGGGCAACTGATAGCCGGTAGCACAGCCCTGTGGACACCTTCCTGAAGACGGATCGCACGTGCCATTTGAACAATTTCCGCACGTGTTTGAGCAGTCGGATCCATAGTAACCGTTACCACACGCTGCAACAGACACGTGTTTAGACTGTCAGCATTACATGTAGTTTTGAATGTTTAGTTTATTTAGCCTTTATAGCTCTCATCCATTTCTTACGTTAAAAGATTAATGATTTGTTATCTGATAATTAAAGTAATGGTAAAACCTAACACAATGAGAAAATAGTTCACTTTATGCTCAGTCGATAAGCGACAAAATAATCTACAGTCTGCACGCAAACATATCTAGAGGAGCCCTTCTTAAATCACGCCTTTAACATCTGCCTGATCACAAAGCATAGTTGTTCTGCTGGGGCGTGTGAGAACAGTTTCTAAATATTCGGCAGCGAAAACTGACCTGTAGAAAAAGATCCTCATTTTAATAACATTTGGCAAAATTAATTCGTCAATCCTTCACCACCTGCACCTACCTAAAATAACATTTGGCAAAATTAATTCGTCAATCCTTCACCACCTGCACCTACCTAAAATAAACCTCTCTCCAGGTTCTTTCCCCCGTCTATCTCCACACACCCGCGGACGCGCGTGGGTGCGTATGAGTTCGTGCACGTGTTTGCGAGGGGAGACATCTATGTTTTATAAGAACAGAAGCAGTTTTAATTTGTTCTCAACTTAGCTGCCTGCACCTAAACGATAATTCTTCAAGATTTCTGTGTTTAGAACTATACAAATATTGAATAAATAACTGAATAGAAAAACTTTAATTCAGATGAAACTATCCATTAAGTGTTTTTTTTTAAAAATCAGAATCTATTTTACTTACCCCACACTTGAACTTGGCAAACGGTTATCAGTTTCAAGTTATCTTTGTATATTTTCACTCTGCGGCCTTTCGATGATGAACGGCAGGTGATGGTTGTAATGACAGGCGGAGAAAAGCTTGATCCATAGGTGTAGCACAGGTTCCCGTCTATAGCGACTTTCGCATCTCCCAGCCTGTTCTTGTCAGCTGCACAGAAATATAATTTGCAGGATTTTTGAGGGCTTCCTAATGCACCAGAAACAAAAAAAGCAATATAAAATGCTTATAACAAAATATGTGTGATAACAACATCGTGCTATGACAACAAGATACTATTACAAGCACATGGGTAACTTTTTAACCGATAGGCGTCTGCAAGCTAATCAATATCATCAATTTTGCGACGTCGTATGGAAGTCCGAGACAGCACAGAATTATAGAATTCCGTCAGTTAGTAGCTGCAAAAAAGACAAGAGCACACGGTCCACATCACTGACCCGGCGACCTTCCGTACACAGTGATGGAGGAAATGACGTATTCCTTCCCCAAGTCCACCTCCCAGTATGGCGACTTGTCCCAGTCAGCCGTGTGAACACAGGCGGGGTTGTCAGGGAAATGATTGATGGGCTTGAAGGTGGTGTCAGTGTTACCGTTCACAACCAGACATGCCGGACCTGAGTTCTCGTTCCAGTAAGTACTGTTAAACAGAGAACTGATTCTTGCAGGTTTTCCGAGGGCGACATTTTCTGAAAAATATAGTAAACAGACCTTGGTAATGTATTTCTGACAGATATTGTAGCTAAATAACGACACTGTCATTCAGTAGCGGTTGAAGCTGCAATATTTCCGGTAGCTCTGCCTCCGTCCATTGTTTCCTTCTGTCTGATAACGTCACTTAACACAGCAATAGGTGGCACATGGTCCGTTACAATTATTTCACTAAATCCAGTAAGATATAAACAACACTGATCCAAATTCATCAACAACATGTTTTTGAAGGGCGTTACACATGCACTGATGTAAAAGTTTGTCTTCAATATTCAGATTAAAGAAATAGAGAGATATAGTGAGTAGGAGATACAATATAAGAAAAAATTGAAAAAGGTAGATTGAAGTTAGGGGTGTACGAAATGTCGGAAATGGATGAGAGGAAGGGTGTGTGTGGAGAGAGTCTCCAGGAAGGAGGGAGAGAGAGAGAGAGAAAGAGAGAGAGAAAGAAAGGAGTGTGGAGAGATGGAGAAAGGAAAATGGTTGGCAGGGGGATGAGACATAGATGAAGGGAGACAGTTACCCCTTGTGCAGGGACCTGACGAAGGACACGGGCTACATCCATACGGCTGGCATGAGCAGACGTCACCTGTGATATTTAGCATTTAGAAAATTCTAGAAGGTGATGGTAGAGTGTTGTTAATTTTTCCAACTATATATATTTATCAGAACATTTATAGACAACAGTGGTGGTGTTAATGATAATTTTTTTGGGATCTAGAAATGATGGCGGTTGGAAGTAAAGAACTGATGATGCAGAACTAGAGATTAAATAGGGTTAACAAAATCCTTTTAATGACTATTTAGCCGTGGAAATAAAGATTCTAATTTCACAAATGTAAGCGACCATGATGGCCTCTTAGAATACATATGACGGACGTGGCTAATACCTACAGGCCTGGCCGACGGGTCTTTCCCCCTTTCGCCCCCTCTTCAAACGCACGCACGCATTCACGCACGCACGCACGCACGCACGCACGCACGCACGCACGCACGCACGCACGCACGCACGCACGCACGCACGCACGCACGCATTCACGCACGCAGTAAACCTGCAATAACATCTAAAACAAGAAAAAAGGACACTGTGCAGAGAATTCATCAGACATTCCGTCATAAAGGACCTATTGTTGGAAGTGGGAAGTGAGGAGGCGAGTGGTGAGCGCTCGTTTAAAATATGCCGGCATGCAATGTGAGGAAGATGAGACGGGATCGAGTTCCTCAGGCTATGCAGCTTCGCCATTTCTTATGCAGACGGCGATACAACTTCCTCTGTTCCAGCTCTGGTATCTCTGTGCCAGTGGTCACCACGAGCACTACGTCCTGTAGAATACATGAGTCTATTTCCGACAGCGGAAGTTGGCTTGTTCACATCATTCAGTCGGTCACACAGAGCTGCGTGTTTGATTTTCAAAATTTGGAAAGCACTTCTCAAGCTTGAACGTGTCTTAAAGATAACCGCCTTCGACATTTCCGGAACTTTGTAAATACTAGCGATACTCAACTATTTTCGCTTTCCATGGCTGTCTTTTAGTAATGCAACATGTGTCATTTTGTTCGTTGGCGTTGGCACAGTACGGCCTGTCAGCTTTGAGCAACGTGCAATGTTAACTGTATACATCGATGTTGGTACAATGAGAGTGTACGTAAGGACTGACATAAGTCGGTGACAGGGGAGGGTTTGTCTGCCACTCAAAGGTAAGGCTGACGTAGGGCGACATGGACCTTTTGGGAATGAGGTGTCCACAAGACATTCGCCTCGCCGAGTCTTATGAGGAGTCTTCCGGGAACCTTGTTTATGCCGTGCAGACGACACACATTCTAAGCCCCTCACTTAAGTGGGTTTGTTGCAGTTCATATTAATGTGCGTAGTGTGAAGAGATGCTACTGCCGAGTTTTCAAGATAAAAGTTTTTTTTTAAAAAAATACACCGACTATAAAGACAATTTTGTAAGTCGCACTCAGTTCAGCCAGGTGCCTTGTCTAACTCGTTATTAGGCTTATTAGAGGTCTGAGGGTGATTATTATTTGTTAATATAATGACCATTGTGCTTTTATATCCTGCTTAGTCTTAAATAATGATGATGCAGTTGAGAATATCCGGCAGTGTTATTGCTAATGAAACACCGGAAATGACTGAGATAGCTTACTCTCAGGCTTTAGGTCTCGAACATATCAAAAAGGGATCTACAAATGTAAAAACCAATGTCTGATGCAGTGATGGGGAACGGCATGTCTGTGTGCGTAGGGGTGGATTGAGTAGGGGAGGATTAAAAAGATCGAAGGTTCTGAAAACTTTCAAGGAGCACACAGCTTTAAAGGAAGAGGACAACAGCTATAAAGAAAATGTTAGAAGTTATATTTGCCACTTGAAGTATACATTATCGATTAATGGCGTCTGTGAGTGCACAAGCCTGTGTGCGTGCGTGCGTTGTGCGTGCGTGTGTGTGTGCACGGGAGAGGCCTCTCAAGATGTTTTTTTTTAAAAAATACTGTTTGGTTATACAAACAATGGCATTTGCATTCATGTACTGAGACACATTTTGTAAATGTAACAAAAATGTTTCTGGTTCAAAATAGACGTCGTTGCGTCAGATCTCTAGAAGTATCCCTCAGAAAAGGGTCTCAACAATAGACAAGACTTGCGAAGGAAACTCGATCACACGTTTAAAAGTCACGAGACAAAGGGTTGTGGGAAAAATTAAGAAGTTTAGATAGATATTTGTCGTCTGAAGTATGTGTGTAAGGTTACAAGAAAGTGGTTTATTAAGGATAGTGGATGTGTGTGCTCGCCCACGTGCGTGCATGGGTGAGCGTAATTGTTTTGTAAATGCGTGCTTTCGTACTGTTGTACATGCAAATACACGTGTTGGTATATTTATGAATGTACTAGGAACATGTACATCTGATATTTTCTTGTGTCGGGGTGGGAGGATATGTAGTTGGCGGATAGGCGTAGGCTCGTGGCTTTGTGTACGAAAGGATGTGTGCTTGTTTATGCTTATCTATGTGATGATCTGTATTTTGTAATATAGGAGGAATGTGTCCGTCGATTTGAACGCCCAGTTTGTGTTGGGTAGGGTGGGTGTGTGTGAGAAACTTGGTCCTTTGGTTTTCAAGCCATGGCCTCTTTATATACAAGCTCGCTGGAATACAGTGAAATAACAACGTTGGCCATGTGTAAGTGATGTGTGCACCGAGACAAGTAACACATTTCGCCATTTCTTTTTGAAGCAGAAAAAAGATCAAATGAAACGGTTACCTTGAAATTTGGGGAATGTGAACTGCTGAATTTTTAAGGATGTGATCTGTGTTTACAGTCAAGATAATTCTAGAGCTGAAAGTAAGATAGGTTATATTGCTCGGTAGAGCGATAGCAGTATTCCTGCTTGATTTTTCTAGAGTGATTTCTTAATAGCAGAAACATCACCAAGGCTTACCTTCAACAAGAATGTTAAGCCATCTGGAGAGGTAAACAAGACAGAGGATGAAATATCCAGTTTTACGAGATGCACTCACGTCCATGACTGCTAGCGACTGTGACAACACGCAGCAATCAGAACGTTGATCTACATCACAACCAGGAAGATCTTTGTTCGCATGGCAGAACTGCAGACTCTAAATCAAGGGAATTCAATGGAAGGTTAAATGATAGGCAGTGTGACAACACTTTGGAAACCTTCGTAAATAATTACTCTCGTTTTTTAGTCTGTGTGAAAAATACTAAGATAAAGGAGAACCAGAGGCTGTAAGAACAGTAAGCGTCTCGAAGGATTGATTGACTCAGTGAAGAATTGACTTTTTGAGTAAAACGTGAGGAGAGGAACCGCGATCGATTTACCAATGTGATATTTGCGATAGATGAGAGCGAGCAGAATCGTGATGTTATTGAGATAGTTTGTGTACACGCTCTGTGATCTGTGGAAGTTAGGTGGAAGCCGCTGTTTATGTAAGAATTGTTAAGTGCGTGAGCATCAGAGAGCGAGTGCGAGTGTGTAGTTTAATAAATAAGGCCGGGTCCTTTTTTTTTATAGGAAAACTACATCGTCTTGTGTCTTGCGTTTGTGTTTGTGAGTAGTCGTACACAAGACGAACACGACCCACACGCACTTGGTCGCTTGGTGAGAGTAAGTTAGAGTGACCGAGTGGAATGTCACAGCAGCAGATATGTAAAACTAAAATTAGCAGCATCATTACTGTATTCATAACTTTCACTGTGAATGATTTGAGTGATGTGAGTGGGTGATGTGAGTGAGTAATTTTAGTGTCAGTCAGTCAGCGAGTTAGTCAGTGGTTGAGTGGGTGGGTGGGTGAGTGAGTGGGTAATGGCTTGGTGGGTGGGGGAGTGAGGGAGGCAGTGAGAGTGGGTTTCGGTCGGTCGGTCTTATCTAATCTAATTGTACTTTAAAAGTTACAAGGTGACAAGCATTTGTTCGTGTCTTGATCTGAGATACGAGTTTATGTGCAGCCAGATTCAAACTTCCAATCTGAGACGAACTTTACGTTCTGGTTGAGCTTGTTTGATGTTTTAAACAAATCCAGAAGCCATGGCTGCACTGACGAACCTTGACCCACGACGATGAATTGTAGATTTGAAGAATGAAAAGCCACTCCGATAAGTCTAACTTTAATTTGTGCATAGAAGAAATTAGTTTGCGGGAAACAAAGTGTTACATTATGTACCCACTGTGGGGTTTCTAATACCTTCTACATTCTGTTCGTTTCCAAGGATGTAAAATGTCTAATACTAATAGTTGCAAAAAAAGATAATATACACGTTAAAAGATAATCCTATTCTTTATTATTGAAAGCAAAATACGCTTGAGAAGAAACGGAAATAAAAAAATAGATACCGTTTATCGCTGTACTGAAACAATCACGAAAATAACACAGTGAAAAAGAAAACTGAATAAAAGAGATATAAATAAAAATGTAGACACTAGGATATGCGCATTACGCAATGTTTTGCAATTTTATACCCTTGAATGCTAATTAGTAGAGAGGAATTTTGTACTGAATTGCACGGTTACAACCATCTACATATTGCCTTAGCACAGCGCATTTTTACATAACCATTAAATACATTGCATACAGAAAATAATAGCAACAACTGGTAAGGGGATTTTTGTACAGGATTGCAGTAGTATCCCCTTCTACATATTGCAACATTTGGCAAGAAGGCTTTCCCAAATTTACTAATGCCTTAAATTAATATCTCTGCTTTGACCTCAGATTTATTTACAGTACAGAAATGATGATTTACGTGAGTCAGCATGCTCAGTTTACATATATGTTAACACAGTGTGTTAAATTTTCTGACTATGTGGTACAAAAACAAAGCAATTAATGTCATTTAAAGCTGGCGAACCAGGTTCGACCTTTCTTTTGAAGACGGCGAAACAGTGACATCTTCGTTTTTCTCAAAATGGCCAGCGAAAATGATATATACATATAAAGAGACGGTATTTCTTTTTCTGTAGTTCATTACACTCTGAAGTGGAGTTATATTTATCATTGTAGAGTTGGTAGATCATGATGGTAGAGCGTAGTCTTGCTGCGAGGTGATCACGCGTTGGTGTAGATGTTGAGCTCTGAGACACGTTTCTGAGCCATTTCGTAACAGTAGCGGTACTGTTCCTGATGACAGGAAAAATAAAAGTAAACATTTCATATGGTGTAAAAAGAATGACAAACGAAACGTTCTGCTGAACACAAAAAGATTTTTGTCTCCTCTTGACTTGGGAATTAAAAAATAATCTTGTTTAAAAAATAAAAGCTATAGCAGCGAGCACCGTATCAATTGTTGTTCAATCCTTGTAACAATAGCGCAGTGTATGTAAGAATCAAAGGATAAAAGTCACTATTCTACACTGATGTAAGTATAATCACGTTCAGCTTATAAGCACAAAATATTATTTACTAGTGACGTGACAGCCTGTGGTCTGACGCTGTGAACCTCTCTGATGGCCATGTAGACGTCAACTTCCTTGTCTGACGTCAGACGGCTGAGCACGTTCCACAGTACAGCAAACAGCCCGCTTCTGGTCACGCCGTCCCTGGATGTTGTCAACAGATTATCTACTCTAGTCTAAATAAGACCGTTATAGCACTATAGTATTATAATATTTGCAGTTTCACGCAGTAGTTTATGCACATTCATTTTCTTTAAAACAACCCTTTTTTGTCAATAGTTTAGAAACACCATATGGTGATGTGTAAACTAAGGGTGGATTTTAAAAATTTATTCTATCCTTCCTTTTTCTTTCCTTTCATCTTCCTCTCTCATTGTTTCAGTAGATTTGTAATTGCAACTACAATAATTTCGATTATGTTTTTCTGTCAGAAAGGGTCTTTGTTTTGGCACAACATCAATTTTCCTGACATTCATCAAGAACAAAGGAAACTTTACTGGCACTGGATGATGACCGGAGGCGGGTTGGTCTCCTCCAGACACAGGGAGTCTATCTTGTCGATCACCGCCAGAAGGTCTGTCGTGTTTCCTGGCAGCTCGCCTGCCCATGCTTTGTAATGCAGGACCTGTACTTCACGAGACCCTGGCACTTTCTGTATCGAAAACAAAAACCATGATGACAGCGATATGCAGAGGTTTTCTGGCTTTTTTTCCCGGTGGGGACTTTGTATGTGCATGCGTGTGCGCGCGTGCTTATTTGTACTGGCACTGACTGCATACGCTGGCGAGCGTTTGCTTGTGCCGCAGTCACGCTAACTGTACCGGAAACTCCTGCGTTGGGTTTTCAGATTATGCCTACTTGGCTAACTTTCACTCACTCACCCACTCACCCACTCACCCACTCACCCACCCACCCACTCACTCACTCACTCACTCACTCACTCACTCACTCACTCACTCACTCACTCACTCACTCACTCACTCACTCACTCACTCACTCACTCACTCACTCACTCACTTTTACTTTATATATAAAGATTCGTATTTCTTTCCATCTGTCTTGAAACTGGCGTGTTTCTTGGGTGATGAAGAAGTGATTAATTATACAATCAGTCACGACAAAAATACTGCTACACACAGGTTTGCATGCGATGACAGAAGTACCCGCAGTACTGTTAGCCCACGGAAGTTGTTTGAGAGAGGCTCGGAGAAGTAGGCGGACTCGGCTATCGAAGGCATCGTCAGAGGAGAAAGTCGTGATTACTGCGTGGATCGTGTAGCAAGAATATGTTTACGGGATGTTTGAGATGACTTGCATATTTCATAGAACTAAACTCTAACACTTGACTCAAAGACTTGAGGGGGTGAGATAGGATTTGTCTCAGATACCATGCCGACTGTTATGAAGAGGTTGATGGCTACAAAACGGGGGACTGAGAGGCAGACTGCTGTTACACTGCAGCCTTTGGGCAGGCTACAGAGGTACAGCCGCTCTAAAAATATGTTTAAACCGAGAACAGTTCAGCTAATCTGAATCTCTTCCGAATACAGGAAGGTATCTTTGCTATCGGTTATTATTCTTCCTCAAGTAATATTTTCCTGTCGCCCCTCCTCCCCAGCTTGCCATGTTGCTCCGTTTTTCCGTCTGTATAGTCCGTCTATATGCAGCAACTTGGTAACTAGTTGCTTTAAAACAGTGAAATTTCAGAATACCTTCTTCTGCAGGTTGAGAGTATATGATGTCAACTGGGTTCCCAAAGGGGTCGTACCCTTGTGTCTTATGACGTATGGATCTGTACTAAGGGACATCCCAGCATCTTTCGGCCAGAACTGACAGAAGTCCTGTAGAGTACAAGAATTTGAGTGAGTGACTGAGTGACTGAGTGAGAGAGTGAGAGAGTGAGAGAGTGAGAGAGTGAGTGAGTGAGTGAGTGAGTTAGTGAGTGAGTGAGTGAGTGAGTGAGTGAGCGAGCGAGCGAGTGAGTGGACTGACCGGACTGACTGGACTGACTGACAGACTGAGTAACTGACTGAGTGACGTGAGTGAGTGAGTGAGTGAATGAGTGAGTGAGAGTGAGTGTGAGTGAGTGAGTGGAGTTAGTGGAGTGAGTGAGTGAGTGAGTGAGTGGACTGACCGGACTGACCGGACTAACTGACTGACAGACTGACAGACTGAGTGAGTGAGTGAGTGAGTGAGTGAGTGAGTGAGTGAGTGAGTGAGTGTGTGAGTGAGTGAGTGAGTGAGTGAGTGAGTGAGTGAGTGAGTGAGTGAGTGAGCGAGCGAGCGAGTGAGTGAGTGAGTGAGCGAGCGAGTGAGTGAGTGAGTGAGCGAGCGAGCGAGCGAGCGAGTGGACTGACCGGACTGACTGGACTGACTGACAGACTGAGTAACTGACTGAGTGAGTGAATGAGTGAATGAGTGAGTGAGAGTGAGTGTGAGTGAGTGAGTGGAGTTAGTGGAGTGAGTGAGTGAGTGAGTGAGTGAGTGGACTGACCGGACTGACCGGACTGACCAGACTGACTAACTGACTGACAGACTGAGTGAGTGAGTGAGTGAGTGAGTGAGTGAGTGAGTGAGTGAGTGAGTGAGTGAGTGAGTGAGTGGACTGACTGAGTAACTGACTGACTGACAGACTGAGTAACTGACTGACAGACTGAGTAACTGACTGAGTGATGTGAATGAGTGACGTTACTGACTGACTGACGTGACTGACTGAGTGACTGGACTGACTGAGTGACTGGACTGAGTGAGTGACTAAGTGACGTGACGTGACGTGACTGACGTGACTGACGTGACTGAGTGACGTGACGTGACGTGACTGACTGACTGACTGAGTGAGTGAGTGAGTGCCCAAGTCAGCAGGCAACTTGTTAATCTGCACTAACCTGTACTGTTTCATGCTCATTCTCGTGGCCAAGGGAGACAATTGTTTTGACGTCACATCCATCAACAAGCCGCCAGAAATCCACCAGTGCTTCCTCAAGGGGAAGTTGTGTCAGGATGCTTCCCCTATATTCCCTGTACGTCTGTCATAGGGAATACTATTCACTGATCCCTGCCTCAACTTATGTGTAATATTGATGCAGCGCAATAAAGAAAAGCTCAGAATTGGCGTTGTCCATAAATCTTCAAAAATGTTATTCATATACGTTCTTTGTCGGTGTTTACCTCTGCCGTTGTGCGCGTGCAGTCATTTGTGAATTTTTTTTATTTAGAAAAGAAGATTTAAAAAAAATTCTTCAGTCATACTGTACAGCAAAACATTTTGCTCTATTTTACATGTAAATAAACAATCCAGAGAGAGAGAGAGAGAGTATTCATTAATATATGTATTTAAGTTTTCTTACCGACAGGTAGACAGCATTGATGAACTGACCACGTCCGGCCACGAAAGCTGTCAGGTAGACCAGGTGTTCGTCCGCTGCAGTGTCAAAGGTCGACATCGTCATACTCCAGTTACAGCTCAATATATATCATGCAGTGTTCGTCATAGTCATAACAAAATCAAATAATCAAGTAATCAGCAAGCATCACAAGTAGGCCGCCATTTGTTTTGAAACTGTATCAAAATAGTTCGTTTGGAAAGGAATTATATCAATGCGTGACTAGTCACATGACTAAAATATATATTGGGAAATAACTTCATTGCTTTATCTACAGAACTCCTCTTATAATGTCCAAATGTAACTGTATTCACTGCAAGCATAATTGAATACAGGGACGAGGATGTGACTAGAGCAGTAGTTACTACAGAAAACTAGCTGCACGCGGAGCTGGTTCTGTATTAGGGAGGTCGTGTTTCTTATCTTTGTCTTGTTACTCTCTTCTGTCGCTGTGATGACTGGCATAACGGGTGTCAGGGAACGCATTTGCATCGCTCTCTGTACCCAGGGCATACGGGAAAAAACAGTAAAGTATTATATGAAACGGTTTATACTGAACCAAGACCATACATTTTTTTTGTTCTTTCACACTTCATTGAATAATTATAAAGGTCTTTCCGGGGTTACTTTGAGGGATTTTTGTTTCCGCTGTAAAATTTTCATTTTTAATGACTACCTTAAAAAAGTGTTACTTAAAACTATTCCACTTGATTATGAACTCTGGTTAGATTACTCGTTTCCTGACAGATGAAAATCAACAAAGAAATGAATCATTGAGTTAAAATACTGGGGGTAAGCAGTTTAATTAAAATTACTGTACAGTGCAGCCGTACTTTGAACTCTGTGTCAATGCGTGAGTTTTCTTTGCGATGTGTGATTGGTTGAGGAAAGTTCTTTTCAAACTGGTCGTTGGGAATGGTGGTATCTTTAGCTGTGTACGCCTCCAACACGGCTTTGTGTAGGAAGATGTACTGGTCCTGTGGGAAGAAAAAAGCTCCACTGTGTGTTGTATATAAGCAGCATTACACGCTTAACTGCTAAAATCATATTGTTTATAATATGTGGAAATATTTTTATGTTTGTGTTATTAAAAAAACAAAACCAACTAGGGTCTTTACAAGTTGTAACTTTTTCTGTCTGTAGAATTTCAGTTCCTCTTACGGCCTACTGACTATCATTAATAGATTCTGGAGGATTTTAAATATGGTTTAGAAACATATAAACAAATTAACAAAACAAAATACTTTCAATGTTAGAAAAAGTCGAATAAAATGTGAGACTGTTCATGACATAAAATATTAGGATTCTAGTTTCCTAATTTCTTACCGGAGCTTGTACCATAATGCATCGTTCTTTGCGCATGCGCTTCACAATTTCAAAAATGTTTACGTCTCCTTGACTGATGGCTTGTTCATACGCAATGTCAAGGCCGATGTATGTGCCTGTCCGTCCCACTCCGGCACTGCCATGATTGATATGTTGACGTCAGTGAACAGAGGATTGTGACCATACGGACATGGAGCATTCGGACACATAATCATGCACGGAGAACCCCCGCGAACACACTCACTCACACAAACACACATGAAAACCAAACTGACATAAGCACGCGAGCAAATAAAACATCTTAAACCTTCATAATCCACAAAACGCGACGAAGCACGCACGGCGACATGGAACTCACGTGCAGTGCACGAGGATGGGAGGGGGAGGACGCTGTGGTGCACGTGCCTTGGCAAAACGCCAGAAGTTGAGGAGGGAGATGGTGGTGGGCACTCCGTGGTCAGGCCAGGTCATGAAGTTAAACTGTTCCACTTCCCGCTCTTCCCTGCTCTGCCATTTTGCCGAAATTCTTCGTTAGATCAGGTCATTGTTTATCGAAACTCTCCAATAAACTTTTGTTTTATCGTATGCCGCTTTCTCCCTTTCTATATATACAATATTATTTTATCCTTGATCCTTTTATGCTTCACACACTAAGAAAAAAGATAACTTACACAGCGGATCCTGATAACGAATACTCTGACGAAGAAATTCGCTCTCCGCTGGACGTCCACACCAGTGACTGTGACAGGCCCGTATGACTCTGTCATGTCACGAGCTGGCCAGTACTCGAAACACTTGTCCTGTAATCACATGAAAGCAAACACATGGACACTTAAACATAAACGTACGTACGCATACATGCACATGCAAACTAACGTGCGCGCGTACACGCCAAGGAAGAACGCACCCAGATTGCTGAATGACACGCTGACGTACGGGAAAGTAGACAGTATACTGTAGACAGAGAAAATATAAGATCTGTTTTTCCCGTCTGGAGAACGACTGTCAAAACTTACCTTGCCGTTCTCGACCAGGCCTGTCAGCATGATAATTTGAGTTATGTTCTCTTGCCACACCATTCGCCAGAAGTCAGCCGCGGTGTTGTCACGTGGTCCTGTTAGAGGGGAAAAAACTTTCTTTTCTTCTTTCTCATTCCTGAAGAGGTAGGGATTACGAGGGGGAGAATTGAGGTTACAGGGGAGAGGGAGAGTATTATAGACAGGAGAGGAAGAGAGCGGCCGGGAGTAAGCAAATAATGATATTAGAACCCCACCCCCCACCCCACGGGAAGAGACGGAAACAGGGAGGGAAGGTAAAGGGAAGAGGAGTAACCGATGGTAAAGACAAGGAAAAGAATGATATAGGCCAGATTACGGGCACGTAGAACCATGCACACCTTGAGCTGCGATGTAGGTCTGGTTCTGATGAAATCCCTGTATTGAAGAAAAGGCAAGACTGTGAAAGTTAATGAGATATCGCTTAAAATATCAAAACAGCACAGCAACTCACATTATAGGCTCACAAACACAAACTCACAAACATCACAATATAGGCATTCATTAGCTTGAAAGGCTTCGTGTTACGAAAGGTTCACCATTATATGCATAATTAGCTTGGGCTATATTATTTCATTGGTGTAGGCTTGTACAAGGTTCTATGGGGTATTATTGTTCAAGTACGATAACAACCTAACAACTACTAAAAACACTCACGGTTATGTAACTCGCGTTGATGTAGTCGGTGGCCTTTCCTTCTGAAAAGCCGTCGGACAACACCACACGATTGTTGTCATCTGTAGATACAGAATAATTGAACATTATAGTGTTGTTACAGGGTACGGCTTATTACATGTCCTAAGGGTTTCCTAAGCGATAACCGCTGTCGGGTATCAAACCACTGAAATGAAATTGTAAAACCTCACACTCCGTATTAGATCAGGTATTGACGTAAAACAATACTTCAATGTATCAAACTGAAACTGAAGTAATCATTGCTTTTAAAATAATATTATTGAGATTATAGAACAGAAAAATCGAGATGATGGAATTTTAAAGAACATTAAAAAAAAGTTCATGCTTGTATGTGAAGCCTTATAAACAGATCCGAAAGAGAATACAGTACATACAAGGCAGCACAGAATAGTATCTATTCTTTTTGATGTTGTCCGGAAGTTTGGCCGCTTCATGAACGTCCGTCAGGCCTTTGGGCAGTTCCTGTTTACGAGAACAGACAAAAGTTGCCATTATCTTCTAACAATATCACCATGATGTCCTCCATCCCATTCTGAAATTTTTATTATTAGATTCCGATTATATTAGCACACATGACAACTAGGTCACTAATAAGTTCTAGAATTAGAAAAGGGATAGCGTGGAAGCTGACTACAATTTCTAGAACCTGGGAACTTGCTAGAAAATGACAGAAATACTCAGAGAAAATAAAACTTTTGTCAGGTTCCAGTTATCAGATTTTATTTCAGAACTGTTAAAATACCTGATGAGCAAGAGAAACTCATTCAATACTAAGGTCCTCTCTGGAACACTGGAAATTTCGAACAGTTTTGATGCGATTGTGGTGCTGAGAGAAGCTGGTCGCATTTTACAAAGCTGCACATTGTGTATGAGAACTTTGTGGAACTGGAAAGATATTTCCAGGCCACGTTGGAACTTTCTAGAAACAATGGCAGTCGAGGAGTTATTGCAACAGCAGAAATGTCTATACAGCAGTAAAAAAAAAAAAATAAAATAACCGACACCAACGAAACCATAAAACAATTGTTTGAACTTTCTGGAATTAGACCTTTCTAAAACACAACAGAATTCTCCCGCAGTTCAGTCAAATTGTAAGTCCCGCTGAAATGTGTAAGAAATTTCAAAAGATCTGTTTCGCAGTTAAAAAACAAGTCCGAAATTCAATAAGGGTCTTTAACATCTGGCAAAACTTTCTGGAATCAGAAGTTTCCAGAATACGATAAATTATTTTCTAGAAAATGTGAAAACCAAAGAATCCTGGCGTGTTTCAGTAACTGTAAGAAATTGTCTGCTGTCCAGCCAGAACGCACGGAATTCAGCCAAACTTTGGGCACATGGAAGAGCTTTGGCACGAAACGAAACGAAACGAAACGAAATTTTTATTCCGACGAGGCCAGGGCCCCTTCTGGAAGGGGGTAATTTGTACAGCGTGAATAAGTAAAGTGACTAAGTACATAAAATTCTTTAAGAGCCTTGGCACAGTATAGAAAAGATTCCTGGTAAGGAATGGCGCGCCAGAGAAGGCTGAAGCTCCGCCGCTTCAGAAACATATCGGCAACCAACAGAAAGGATCAAGGATTTTGGAGAATCCAGTCCTAATTGGCACACAGACCTCTTCTAAAATGACTACATAGTTCAGAAGAATTTTCTGCAAACTGGAAACAGATATTTCCATATCGGTGAACTTTGTCGTGCTTTGTAAATTGTAAGCAATGCCTGAAGTTTCTGGAAGGAAATGGCACTGCAAAGGAGGCTTCGAGGAAGAATGAGGAACATACCAGGTGCTCGGAAATCCGGTCTCGACATACGGTGGCCGGTTCTAGAATGTTTACATAGTTCAGTCAAACTTTCTGAAAGTCGGCAGGCAATTCCAGAGGAGATGGAACTGCCTATAAAACTAAATCATCAGGCGGCTCTGAAATGCTTTGGATACTGCAAGAAACGCCAAAAGACCAAAGAGAAACCGGCCTGCAGTGCTACCGTCTTTTCCACAAACGGCTACAAATCTGACGCAGAACTATGGCAATCCAGGGTGTAAATGTCTGGAACAGAGTGGAACCGCAGAGCAGACTTAAGGTGCTCCTCTTCGGAACCCCCTAAGCAACCTTTGGAACCAAGCAGGAGCTTGGGAATCCAGGTGAAAAGAGGTGGTATAGGAGGTCAGACACACGGACACACAGACACATACAGACACACTTTGCGTCAAGGATGGACACATCAAAAATAATAATAATATACATGAAAATAAAAACAGGTATTAAATTCAACGCCTTCAAGAACTCAACTCAGGGCTCTTTACAACGTTTCGTGGAACAACACATACTGATAAGGTTCATGCGCTGACACAGCATTAACCAGACATTCACAGAAAGGTTGTGAGAATTTTTTTTAGGATGGAGAATGTTGCACAATTTCTAATACAGAATTGTAAAACGTTCAATGTTATAGCAGAGAATGGCAGGAAAGGTTTTAGCCGTGATGTTTTTGATGAAAATGCTAGAGCTCAAGACTCTATTGTCAGCTGAAGAGCAAAGGGATCAGGTGGAGTAATACAGTATAAACAGATTAGAGAGCCAGGTATGAAGCAAACAGACAATATGATTTCAATATGATTTATATTTAACTCTCAGTACAGTAGGAAACATGTGTACTTTCTGAAGGAGCTGGGTATTTGACTGACTCCATGTGATATGGAGTTCGTCCAATCTTCACTAAAAGTCTTGTAATTTCTAAAAGTTAAAGAGTATTCTTATTTTGGGTTAAATGTTTTTTGATATTTCGGCAAAATGAGTAGCACAGTTTCTAGCCATAATATTAATATTAACTCGGAAGGCCTGCTGATTTTGTTGCATACATATTTACCTCAAACTGTCCAGCTAATTTTCCAGACCCCAGCGAGTCTATCAGAGATTGCTGCACGCTGTCCAGCTGTGGCCGCGACGCCATGAAGGTGGCGTATGTGTTCTCCTCATTCCCGTACGTGTGGTCAGACTCGTCTTCCAGCTCAGGGAGGATGTCCGCAGAACTGATGCCATCATTCATCTGCGCGTCAGCAGAAGCTTCTGGCGTCACATTTACGTAAACATTTTCTGACGTTCCGCCTCTGGCCCTAGGTGCGCCCCCAGTGGACATCTTGAACACTGTTGGCTTCACGGCTATTTTGGGCTTTTCGTTTTCCGTTTTGTTCTTCCATTCCGCTGGTATGAGTCAACAAAAAGACATTTAAACTAGATTTTGGAAGTTGTTTGAGATTTTTAGCATTGTAATAATCTATCAGACTGGTAAAAATCAATTTTATTCAATCGAATAAAGCTGCAAGTTTTATGTAATTCCTTTAAAATGGGTTAACGACTTCTTAACGGAAGAAGCTAAAATTAACATTAGAATAAGTTAGTAGAAAAATATCACAAATCGTCTACTTCTCACCTGCAGGTTTTGACCCTGAAGGAAGAGATGTAGACAGCTGTCCGTTGTCATCTTTGTGCTGCCCTCTTGTCCTTGTTTCAATGTTAGAGCCTCGTTTAGATTTCTGTGCTCGTCTTCGTCTTTTCGAAAAGAAATATCGAACAATTTTTCGAGGCTACTTTTGTGATTGAAATGATTTCACAAGCATTTATCAGATCCAAATGGGCTATTTACTGTTTCCTCCTCATATTAACTGTTAACCTATGGAAACTTATTCGAACTAGAGGATAATAGAAGTAATTCGTGAGTGAAAATTTCAAGTACTAGCTGTGAGTATATATACATATATACGTTAAAAATCCAGTCCACAGTAGAGTAACAGCATGGAGACAGAGCTACACGTAAATAACTTGTTTTTCATTCGGGAGTCTAACCGCTCTGTGAACGGTAGGAAGATAACGAGGGACATGGTTTGACAAACCGCCATTAGTGGGAGGACGTCTGCGCTTGATGAGGCGTGCTTGTTACAGCAAGAGAGACCGCTAGCAAAAGACCAGATAACGGATCCTTCATACAAACGGAGCCTCCAATAAACATCTCAAATGAAGCGGCGCAGGCATTGGTAATGTTGTCGTGACCCGTGGTCACGCGCCCTCTGACCAAGCAGATGACCAGCCACTTCAGAAATTGAATTGGGGAGGGGGAAAAAGATGGCATAGCGCCATCTTGCCTGCGTGCCCAGGGCAGCAGCAGCTTTCAAGTAGAGAGGAGCCTGATAAAACAGAGAGGAGTAAGCACAGAGAGACTGGGACTCATAGATTCTCGCTTGGGAGGGACAACAGGGTTGGAACCCACAGGGCTCCCTCTCTGGCGCGTCCTTCAACATGACTTGTCCTAACGTTGGGTAGACCGCCCCGGGACGGGGTATGGCAGAGGGCAAGTGTTCGACCTATAGTTCAACAGAGCACCATGAGGTGAAGAGATTCGAGAGGGGAAGTAGCAGTGTTGCTGCATACACTGAGGAACGAGCTTTTGTATACACAACGCGAGAAGAGAATTCTATATCACGACTTTATAGTATGCCTTTCTCAAAGACAAAACTAGGGTCGGGCCTGACCAGGTCTTCCCCTTTCTGTCAGTGCCGTAAATAAAAAAGTCGCATGCGTAAAGGAGAGTGTGACGTAACAGTACTTTTTATATGAGAGAGAGAAAGAGAGAAAGAGAGAGAAAGGAGAGAGAGAGAGGAGCAGAGGAGAGCAAAATGAAGCCTACGAAAATCAATACCAACCTGAGAAAGAGGACACTCAAGATGACAAGGACAATGACCAGAAGTACACCACAGCCTACAACGACTCCAACAATAACCGGTGTCTTATTCTCATCAGTGTCCCCTTCAATAAAAGCTTTTGAAATGAAGAAAAATAAGCCAAAGTAAGTATACACGAATGCAGTATTATCTCTGGCAAAAACGTTTATCTTTGCGTTATTAATACCCGCCATACAGTGTGTTGCAGTTTGTATGTAGCTTATATCTTCGTTGTCATTTTTGTCTTCGTGAGGACGTCTGTTGTCACCATCCCAAACCCCAGGGGCTACTGTGCAACTACATTTATCTTCTAGGGACGTGTTCTTGAAGTCCCAGCATTAGAACTATTGTTTGTGCTGCATGTTACCCAGCATGTCTGGCGATATCGGCCGACAGACAGCGGGCCTCAGTTTTAAATCCTCGGCCGACATCGCGCTCAACAATCAATACGGTTATTTGAAAATAGACCATGGAATTTCAATGTAGTCAGAGCGGAAGGGAAAATATATTGGCAGTTTATGAAGAAGGCGATAGAAGTTCTGCGTACTGTGATATTAAATATAACACCTTTTGTTTGACTACACCTGGATCCCTGCCAGCCATCCTCACAGGCTCCGTCAGGGCACTCTCCTGTGTTGCTAAGACACGAGACATTGTTCTTGCAGTGCCCACAGGTCTCGCTACAGCTCGCACCACTATACCCTAAAATGCATTCTGAAACAAATATGGATACTCATAAGAGGACTTCGTAATCTTTGGTGAGAAATGTAGTGTTTATGATCAAGACCCTTTATTCCCAGCTGGAAGTGACTGGGGGACACAGGTGTGAAAGTTTTTCGCTATAAAAGTCGGGAGGGTAAGGAGCAAGCCACCTCCTGTCGGCGTCAGGACCTAAAGCGCACATTTATATGGCCAGCTATTACTTTCTCGTCGTCTCCGAGAGTATATTGTGTGGCAAAGGTTTGTATCAAACTGAACTTGTGATTCATGTACTTCACGAGGTTAGATACAAAGTGGACAGTTGGCAGGATCATTTTCTAATGTGTGCGTGTGCATGTTGTAGGTAATCATAGTTGAGAGTATCACGCTGCATCACAGATCAGAGTAACACGCTACATGGTAGTCCATAGTAACACAGTAACATCTTGCATCAAAGTTCAGAGTAAATTCTTGCATCATAAAGAGCCCCAGCACTCAGTAAACCATAAACATAGAGAGACAGACTGATGAAGTGGGATAGTCTGAAAGACATGGAGAGCTACTGAGTTGTAAGCCGGCCCGCCACTCGGATTTACATCCGCTAAGAAATAAAACTTTGATTATCCAAAATATGAGTTTGTGGACTGTGAAGGAAAACCGTGGTGCATGCCTCATCGTCCAGCGTCATCATGTTACATGTTCTTATTGTGGTGCCGTGACGTCTCCTCGCCACCATTTTACAGCTGACGACGGTCCTTTATCTGGTGTTTACGCTTGAATGTTATATTTTGGCGCCGTGACGACGTCTTCATCATGTTACATATACATATATAGATATACATATATAGATATACACCACAAATTGAGCGTAGATCAGTCATTTCAAACTTTCAACCAGTGCTTATATCTACATACAAAATGTACCTTTGCAGTAAGGAGGCAAGAAGTTCGGGACACAGGTGTGACAGGTTCCATTGTAAATGTCGCAATTCCCAGCACTGCTACAATGCCCGCAAGTAGCTGAACAATTTTCTCCGTATGTCTTGTTGCTGCAATCTAAATAAAAGAATCACAAGGAATAAGGAAACATTTTTAACATTAACTATATTGGCTTCCCATTGGCTGGCTTAAATCTGTTAGTAAACATCCTATATAATACCGATGAAGAATGGTTTACCGAAGGAAGTAAAGAGGATTCACAATGCTGTACTGTGCCTTTCAGCTTTTGTACAAATGTGTCACTGACACGAGTCTTAAGTCGGAAATTGGGTGTTTTGAGATAAATTTAGTTTTGAAATCTATAGTGTTTCCTGATCATTTTGATATAAGAACTATTGTCCTAGCTCGATTAGTAAGAGAGATATGACCTGTTGAAGGTCAGAATGTGGGTGGCAGCCATTTTGAGAAAACGGGCTCCAAAGTTTCAGCTTGCAGTACTGCACCAATTTCCTTAGCAACACAAATGCTTAATTTTTACCTAATTGTACTTAAATTTAAGGGAAAGTTTTGTATCTATATGATAGTTTATAGTCTTAGAAAGTTTTTTATGTGCTAAAAAATCAAAATTGACTAGGTCGACCCCACCAACCTATTTCTGCGTGTAACCACAAACTGGCCGTTCCGACTTAAGACTTTTTCGTGGTGCAGAGACACAAGTACACACTGGAATATCTAATCAAGTTAAAGTTTCTTTAAATGTTTAAACTTATACGATGCTGAGTGTATGTTTATGCCCGTACGGTATCTTTTTCATTACTAACATTGTAAAAGAATTATTTACTTTCCACGCATTGTGGCAGCTGGTACCCGGCACTACAGCCGCCTGCACAGTTTCCAGAAACTGGGTCACAAGTTCTCCCCGCAGCGCAGTTTCCACAAGGACTACTGCAGTTGATTCCATAGGAGTGATTGGTGCAAACTTAAAAAAAGGACGACTTTCGTGACTCAACATATTCTATTCTTTAACATTCCTCTCATTTTTCCTACCCACCTTACCCCGTCAATTACCTTTCACAGTAAACAACAGTCTTAAATAATCTGAAATATTCTGTATATAATTCGACGCTGTTAAGAGTTTTGTTGTAAGGCTTTTGGTGCATTATTGTTGATCTTCGTAACTTTCCCTATGTTTTGAAAGGTTTAACCAGATTTTTCCATTCAGTTACGACAATACCAGTGTACGAAAACAGCTCTCTCACATGTGGTAACAAACAAACCGAGCTGAATGCTCATTATTAGGACAGACAGACAGACAGACAGACAGACAGACAGACAGACAGACAGACAGACAGACAGACAGACAGACAGACAGACAGACAGACAGACAGACAGACAGACAGACAGACAGACAGACTTACCTGTGTTACAAAAGGGTGGATAGTACCCTGCAGCACATCCAGGATCACAGTGACCTGTGACGATGTTGCAAGGACTGTCTTCCAAGCATTTTCCGCAGGTTTGATTGCAGCCCACTCCATATGTCCTGTTAGGGCAGGCTAGTGAATAAGAAAATGTTTGAAGACTGTAGAAAACTGTACAAGTACCGTTTTGTTACAACTTTGTGGAGCTTGGAGTTCGGTGGTCAGGAACCGTTCTCCTGTTAACTATTCAACAACAAAAAAATGCCGTCTTGGAAATATGAAAGGACTCATAGGAGACTCATAGATGCTAGATACTAGAAAAGTTGGGGAGGGGGGAGCGGAACCATAATATTATAACAACTATAGCCCCGTAAACGGGTTTCACGCGTACACAAAGACCGTGCTAACGCAAGATCAGGATACACGACTATAACGGTCAATCAAACAGTCACTTCTACTTTTCTACAAGCTGTCCCAGCACAATGTTAGAAGTAAGAGTTACAGACATAAAGACGAAGCAGACGCCCCCCCCCCCCCCCCCCCCCC
>SMGT01013759.1:317046-329631 GCA_004794575.1 Lanistes nyassanus | reverse complement strand
TAATGAATGTTTTGCCACATGTGTCACATGTGTATGGACGATGTCCAGTATGTGTTCTTGTGTGCTTAGTGACGGTAGAGTGTGTTTTCATGTGCGATGTAGCGTTACTTTTTTGACTGAACGTTTTACCACACGTGTCATATTTGAATGGAAGGTCGATTGCACATGTTCTCGTGTGCTCAGCGAGGGTAAATTTCTGTATCAATGTTTCGCCACCCGTGTCACATGTGTTTGGATGGTCGCCAGTATGCACTGCAAAGTGGATTTTGAGATCGCAGCTGCTTAAAAATGACTTGCTACACGTCTGGCACAAGCATGATTGTCCACCACTTGGTGTTTTCCTGTGTCTGTTCAGGACACCCCAGCATGCGAATAACATGCCACACGCAGAACATGTGTAGGGTCGGTCAGCCGTCACCTCAGACACACCTGGAAAATAGGCATAAATGTTGGCAGCACGTTAGAGAATGAATATCTATCCAAAAAATGTTGAAATATCTTAACCGATTACCTCACATTTTTAGACAGAGTTCACAAAGCAATTAATGATAATTTTGTTAATTACGAGATCCCCCCACCCCTCACCTCACAACCACCTCACCTCACAACCATAACAAAAGCAGCAAGCAAACCTCTCATAAAAAAAACTAAAAAAAGTTACTGACAACATGTGTAGCCGGGTGGTGGATAGATACACCCAGGCGCCCACCCAGCTGGCCTTTGGAAAGCTTCTAGCCAGCACACAACGGTTACTTGTTACCCTTCTAGCTGGCACACAACGGTTGCTTCTTATCCTTCCAGCCAGCATACAACGGTTACTTGTTACTCTTCTGGCCGGCACACAACGGTTACTTGTTACCCTTCCAGCCGGCAAACAATGGTTACTTGTTACCCTTCTAGCCGACATACCACTGTTACTTGTTACCCTTCTAGGCAACTTACCACCGTTACTTGTTTCCCTTCTAGCCGGCATACCACGCTTACTTGTTACACTTCTAGCCGGTATACCACGGTTGCAGGTTACGCTTCTAGCTGGCATACCAGTGTTACTTGTTACGCTTCTAGCTGGCATACCATAGTTACTTGTTACGCTTCTAGCCGGAATTCCACGGTTACTTGCATCATTCGACCGACTGGTCGTTTGTTACTCAAGGGAGGGGAAACACAAAGGATATCGTGTTTCTTTTGTTGCCCTAACCCAAAGGCGGGTAGGGAAGAGGCCCACCAGGGTCTCACTCTCCGAGGACACCTATAAACTCTGCTCTGTAAATTAGGTGCGGCCGGGACTTCCCTAGGGAAGGATGGCATGGCGTACAGATTTATGGATGGTTAGTCGCTCTGGCCGTTAACCTGAGTGGACTTAGCATTTCAACAGTTAATTAGAGAGAGGTTAATTACTTTGGGTTAGAGATGTATTTAAAGAGCTGATGACAGAGCCATTGCCACGACTGCAATTGTAACGAACAAGCTATGGCTCGATTCTGTGACACATCCAATATATCCAAACCAACCTTTTTCCTTGTTTTGAACTTCGAAAAAATCCGCTTATCCAAACAGGCTACCTGCCTACACATTTTGCTGGAATTCTGAAAATACCATTTGCGCAAGATATACACCCGTTTTCTCGTGCTATAAACGACCACAGTGTCTTGGAATAGAGTGTGCAGTTTGGGGTGTGTTGTTGAGGTGGCGATGTGATTTATGTTCACCTACCCGGATTCTCAGCACTGCCAGTGGGTAACCACTGCTGGTCACGCTCCATCTGACTTGTTGTCCGTGACGTCATGGTGGGTATGTCACTCTGGCTGCTCTGCATATTATTTACTGCCAAAGAAATCTTTTGTAAACAATGCTATAGGTGAAAAAAGTGTGCAAACGGTAAGTTCATGATTAACCTTCTAACACATCGTAAAACATCGCAATATTATCCTCAACCTAAACCCACTCCCTCATATGCGTTATGATAATCTCAAAGGAACTATCTAAAAAGATGTTCTCACCTTCCCAAAATATATTTATACAGCTTTCAAAACACAAAGCTGCTCCCGTATTATAGCTCTTTGATTTTTGTAATACAGTTAAAGTGTAAAAAAAATTGGTAAGCGACGCATAACAAGGCGCAGTAAGCGTAAGGCAATAGAGTTTTGTTGAATTTCTAGTAGGACCTTCCCAGAAAGGCTCCTCTCTCTGGACCTTTTTGTTAATCAAATATCGTGATTTTTTAACTGGTGGGAAAAGGCTACATGACGACGATGACGGACAGGTGACTGAGCTTGTCAATGAAAATACTTCTATAAATATTATCTGAATAAAATCTTTTGATTTATTTACCAGATGATCTATTGACATCGCACAACGAGTAGAAATTTTAAAAAATTAATGAATAATAGAAATAATTCAAAATAAACTTTCGATTATTTGCCTCAGCCAATCCATTGACCAAATTTTGATCTGATCTAATCTATCACTCCAGAACTGTGCTTGTTTAGCCTTAAATAAGCGCAATTCTTAAAATACCCCATTTACTGTGATTGACGATTGCTTTTCTCTCCATCTTTCTAAGTCAAACTACACACACGAGCATGCACATATACCGTTTTACGTACCTTTGCTTCGAGTCCTAACAGATATACTGCAGGGAGCGACCGGGCGGTAACGGAAGTTCCAACCTTCTGGAACTTTCTACACTATTCAAAGCGTCCAAAATGCAATGTTTGCTCAGCAAGCTTGATGACAGATGACAGAAAACTGGGGGTGGGGGCAGATAATTGAAATTAATGCTGTATCTTTCCTCTGCAAGGATTTAAAAACTTCCAAAACTTCGTTAAGCTTCGAAGCACTCATGATACAGAACGAATCTATGGCAAGAGAATTTAAAAACAGATTCGATTCGACATCAAGAAACAACAGATTATGGCAGCATTAACATTTAATGCTAAGGATGTAGTCGTTAAATTTTCAAATTCACAGATTTACCGCAATTAATCTTGCTCGGAATATAGACACTGAAAATCTCACAATTATGTTGCTGTCGTTTTAGAATTGATCGGAAGTTAAGGAATGATCCAGTTTGATCTAGTTGATCATGTGACTGGCTTCCTATTCACTGATTGGGTGCAGTTCACCCTTTCGCCCTTGTCGTCTGCTATTAATTGTAAGAGTTATCATATCTTTTCAATCTTTCGTTTCAATTTGTAGCAAGGAAAGAAATGTGAGTCATCGGCAAAACTTAGCAAAACTTTTGACTACAGATCCAATACGCATTATGTAAAGACAACTAATTTTAGATTGCAGCATTTTTGACAAGAGTGGCACTAAAACAATGCCCAAGTTTACGAAACTCTTGTCTTATCACGACTTTAATATACGAAGTCTGTGTCGCTATAGGGCATAAGACAAACATGCATATCATATTGCTACTGCGATTTAATTAATTGTAAGAGTTATCATATCTTTTCAATCTTTCTTTTCAATTTGTAGCAAGGAAAGTAATGTGAGTCATCGGCAAAACAACTTTGCATTACTTTTGACAACAGATGAAATACGCATGATGTAGAGAAAACTATATTTAGATTGCAGCATGTTTGACAAGAGTGGCTAAGAAAGTTTAATCCGACAACTAGGGCCTATTCATAAAGTATTTGTACATTCTATTTCTGTTTTATTAATTAATTTAATGCTATTCGATATGCACCAGATCTGAGACTTTCTACAGCAACTTGAGCTTGGGATGTACAAGATAGTCTTGATTTTGATTACGTCTTTTCCTGTATACACCGGTATAAAGACCCGTAATTAATACCCTATACATCGTACTATTTTTTAAAGACCCTACCTGTATATACCGGTACGAACACTCATACCAGTTTACCCTATTCGCCGTACTTTTTTTAAGACTGTACCTGTATATACCGGTACAGAGACCCTTACCAGCAGACCCTATTTAGTCTACTATTTTTAAGACCGTACCTGTAGTTATTGGTACGAAGACCCTTAATTACCAGTATACCCTATACACCGTAGTAATTTGTAAGATCGCACCTGTATTTACTGGTAAAAAGACCCTTAATTACCAGTATACCCTATACACTGTACTATTTTTTAAAACCGTACCTGTATTTACTGGTACACAGACCCCTAATTACCAAAATACCCTAATCATCTAACTATTTTTTAAGACCGTACCTGTATTTACTGGTATTCTGTACTCACCGCCATCTCTAGTATCAGCGTTACTTCCAGATGTCGCTGTCTGGACAACTGAGGTGGGTGGGGGAGTGAACTGGGCAATATCTATTAAAAGATATTACAGCACCATCTGCCTCCTCAGTCATCAGTCATCAATCACCAGTAACAAGTCGCCAGTCACCAGTCGGCAGTCATCAGTCCTCAATCCTCAGTCCTCAGTCATCTTCTGAAATGTCACCTTCAAGATCGTGACACACAAATAATTCATCTGCTTTGAGAATACACTGTTTTGATGTTTGTGCCCACCACAACAACAGTTGTCGATATGAATATGCTAAAAATGAAAAGAAATATGATACACTCTGCCAAATGTTCATCCAAATGTTCTTTTATTCCTATTTGGGGCAACCAGTCACGTTGCACATTCTAAATATTTTTAGCACCAGTTACATGTGAAACGTGTTCAGGCAGGCGCAAAATATGTGCTGCGTGTGTAAATAGTATGTAAGATGTGTGCTACATGCGTTCCAAGTGTTCTTAACGTGCCCCTGCTTGACTGAACACTTGTTGCTGGCACACATTTGGAACATTATCACAACACCATTTATACATTTTCCAGCCTTTTAAGCATTTTCGAGAATACAGACCAGAACACTTTTCACACTAAAACGTTCTAGACCAAGGTGAAATGCGTTCATTTTCGGTAACAAAATAAGTGATCTCGCTTGAACACTTCTTGTTTAGAATTCCGGTCTCTGTGATCTTTATATCAAACTTTTAATGAAGTGTGTCTGTGTAGGGAAGACCCAAATATATTTCGACAGGTTTCGAACAGCCCCATAATCAGCGACAGTCTGGTAGGAAAGTAGGCATCCCCACTTCTAACTGTGCATTGCTAGCTAACTATAAACAGACGCTTATATAGAAACCCACAACCCTTTCTACCTATTGCTAAAGAAAAGTTGTCGAGACTTTCCTACTTTTCCCCACGATTTCCTACGATTTCCTGCCGTTTTTCGCTTTCTACTGCTGGTTTTTGCTTTTAAAGATTTACCGAAACTATACAATGCTGTATGCTTGCTTACAGTACCATACTATACATACAATATCGCATGGTTTGATATGATACAATAGGACACAATAACACACAGTACAGCAGCGTACGATATACATCATACGATGCAGTGCAATACGGTAGGATAACACGATACGGTAACGGTTGTGTTCTATGGAACGATGAGGAGGGACATGATATGACAGGATATGAAGGCATGTCAAATTGAGACTTTGCTGATGGACGCCTTAGTGGTACTGCCCCCAAATGTTTCTGATCTATAATCAGTGACAGACAGGCAGACAGGCAGACTCATAGGTAGGCAGGCAGGCACGCAAAGACAGACAGACAGACAGACAGACAGACAGACAGACAGACAGACAGACAGACAGACAGACAGACAGACAGACAGACAGACAGAAAGACAGAAAGACAGACAGACAGTATGAGAAGAATGGACGGGAGAAACGGGGATGTCGAAACAGAAGGCAGACAGAAGGGAGAAAGAGAATCCAGTGTTTTCCATGTCAATACCGAACGTCTTCAAACACTCACTGCAATGTACGGAACTAAAAGGCTGCATGCGTTGACTTTAACTTTATTTCCAAGGTTCGTCTCCTCCACCAGCAAGTCCGTGTATCCCGCCTGCTGCTGCTTTATCAATCCCTGATCAGTAACTGAAGACAGGCGGAGTTTATTAACATTCATGTCTCACTAACGCTTCTAGAATTTACTCAAACCGCTTCTGGCAAGACAGTCGCTTCAAGCTTTTGTGAACAACAGACGTTCATATATGTTTTTGGCATCTTTTGACAATATTTCATTTTGGTAACATAAGGCAAGCATTTAAAGGAAAAATCCTGAGCACTTAGCTTCATAAGATTTCTGCTGTATACTGAGGAACTACTCACGGTAATTAGTCGAATTGTGTTCCATTGTTGGTGACAAACTTGTAGCGTGGTTTTTTTTAAGCTTTTGGCTAAAAGGCCTTAACCAGCCACTCATTATGCTATGACTGGCTCCCCAAATGTTAACAACTGAAAGGTTATTGATCTTTACACGGTCCCCATACTTCAGAATGACCGAGAAAAAGTAAGTATTGCTGTCATGAATCTCTCTCGCAGTGCCAACTGTTCATTGACGATTAAATCCCAGCTCGCGTCCACGGGATCTCTAGTAAACACCTGTACGGCGATTGCGTACAGACCTGGTCTAGGAGCTGTGAAGATGCCAGTGTGAGGGTCGTATGAGTTGCTTGTGTTCGCCGACACTTTGTCAAAGACCACAGTTCCAGCTGGTATCGTTAGGGATAAAGGTTAAAACGTGGTCATGAAATAAATGTGTTGATCAAGTAGATCTGAAAACACAATTGCAAAAAATAGTATTTCTTTATCAGCGCATGTCTTTAATGTGCAGATGCCTCCTCTAACTAGATCTGAGCAGACAGAACTTAGCCACCCAGACCTACAAACCTTGGTATTATTGACACCTCGTGCCTGGACGCACTTACCCAGACTTCATGATTTTTCGTGTCTGCTCTGGGTAAGTAAGTATGCCGTTTCTAGGTCCGATGGTTTAGTTACTAAGCAGTAACCAAGTTCACACCATGGCAACTCGCGTCTGATCGCAAGTCAACGTAGAGGACTATCGCAGGTTTCCAGCTGTCCAGGTCTCACATCAGGACGCTGCCTGAGTTAACCGTCAAAACCGTCTCCCAGCTGGAACAGACCGCAGTCTGGGAAGCTACGTCGGCACAGAAGTTTACTACACCATGCGGCGAAGCTACTCGCCTGGTAATTTAGTTACCACCGCTGTAGTTGCAGCGGGTGTGAATGGAATTATGTCTAAAAATGTCCTTTCCTATCGAGTGAATGCACGTCAGTTGGTTGCGCAACAGCCCGTCTCATAAAACTTGGTGATTCTTACAAGGGTGAATGGTTCGTGTTTCTAAATATGTTAGCAAAGAAATTCAGCCATTTTTGGTTGTGAAAATGTCGCGTGGTCTACTTTTGTCCGGGTCGCAGCGTTAACCGTCGCACAACCCGACAAAAGTTTCCGCGCTGATGCGCACAGTTCTGCTGTGGTACAGGAGGACTGTTTTGCCGATTCTTCATTTCGCCAATCCGCCTTTCCACCAGTTCACCTTTTCGCGAGTCTCTTCGCTGTTTGCACTTCTTCGATGTTGCGTTGTTCCGCCGTTACGCAGCCTACCGCCAAGTTCAATTTCAACTCGTTACCATCTCGTTTTCCATTCGCCGTCGTCTTCGCTTCATCGCCCGCCACGTCAGCATCCCCATCTCCGCACCACTGGCAACGCCGCTGCATCACCACTCAACCGTCATCACTTCACTTCACATTCGAACATCGTCCACAGCGTCATCAGTTCGAGGACACACGCAGACTGTGCCTTCCGGCGTGAGAGCTACGTCACGTGTACTGTGCTGGCGCGAGCGTTGTGACTCTGGCATTTGTGATCATGTAGACATTTTCATAACATGCCATTGATTCAGCACATTCACGTCAACATCATCGTCCTTATTTTCATTAGTTACTTGTTATCTTTTGTGAGCTAATTAAAGGTGGGTATTTTTTGCACACGGTCGGCTTTTGGTGAAAAAGCGTGTCCATCTGGTGTGTGTAAGTCACGTTTTTAGGCTTCTATCTGTCGCACTCTACTTTGCTGTAAGTGCGCAGGCGCACATCCAGGTGTAGAACACGATAAAAACGTTACAATCCCCCTACCATAAACTGTCTGTCCGCGCTGGCCATCTTACTGCTGCTATCCGTCTGAGAATAACTATTCTCACTTCTCCCAACAGCGACACTGCTTGGTAGGGTTGTGTCTGATCACTAAAGAACGTAACAACTAGGTGCACCAAGCATGCGCAGTGGGATACCTCCGTGGTCTAGTGGTTAAGGCGTCCACTTCCGAGGCGGGAGGTGGTTCGCATCCCGGCCGAGTCATACCTAAGACAATTGTCAATCTAGTAGCTGCCCTGCCAGACGCCTGGCACTACAGGAAACAGTACTAGGACTGGTTGGTCCGTTGTCAGTATAATGTGACGGGGTGGGACTGAGGCCCGTGTTGCGCCATCAGTCCCACGTGTGGCAGCACGTAAACTTTGTCTAAGCAGCACTGTCCTGATATGCACATAGTTTGAGGCTGGACATTAAGCAACAAATAATAATCTAATCCGATAGTAAGAACTTGCCGTCACGCCGCTCAAGCTTGAATCATGACTGATTTAGCCTCTGGCCACTCAAATTTTCTCCTTAGCCAGTGTAGCGCGATTCCTATAGCGAAAATATTTCGCAAGAGAAAAATATGCAGTTGCTCTACTTTGAAAAATAATGTAAAGACTACAGTACTTGCTATTTAAATTTGTATCGAAATGTAATTTGTAGCGGTATTTCCCTACACACCCAATTCTGATGGAAGACGATAAGGAAGTTAATCAATCCTAAGTAGTGATATATTCTGTTCAGCCCATTCTTCAGGTCAGGTTGTCTGTTTGCTTCAGATGTAATTCGAAACTTCCTATATTAACTGATTTCTATTTATTTCCTTGAGCTTAAAATGAATTTGGCTTTGTCCTACTGACTTCCGTACGACTCTACCACATGTACTTTCTTCTCTCGGCTTGTATTCCCCAACACCAGGAACGTACGAAACAGTATCCCAGTAAATAGTGTCATTTGGATAAAGGACTAAAAATCAACTTGGCAGCAAGAAGCTGGGATGAGACGACAATCTGCTTGATTCAGAAATGCGTTGTGGTCTTCTGTGGGAATAGAGGCTGTCAAGATTCCAAACAGATTTCAAAACAAGATTCCACGTGGACATCGCGTCTTACACACTGGTTGTAAGTCACGAATTTTTTTTTTTACAAGCAGATTTACCCCGACCCTCCTCCACATCCAAATCACTCTCTACCACACCCGTCCCCATATCTGTCCATCCACCAGTCCTGTATTGGTCAGTTTCACTCTTTTCTCTCTCCCCCCCCTCTTAAAATAGCCTTCATACAAATATGTTAGTAAGTAATCTTGATGCTAGCTGCGATCGACAGAAGCAGGAAGAGAAAAAAAGAGTTGCAGCACTAATTATCAGCTACATGTGATCGTGTACATGTGGTCTTCGCCAGTCAGGAGAGAACGTTTAGAAATGAAAATGACACGAATCTCGTTTCAAATATCTGTTATAACATTGATTGGTCTTATTGCTGAGGATACATTAATATTATTTTGTGTCCTTCAGTCACTCCATCTGTCGATATCGGTTATTGAGTGGGTGGGTCAACTGCCCTGTCAAATGCAAAAGATGCGATTCTAGATCTAAGGATGTTATAGACCAATCAATGGTTTTGGCCTCAGACAAATGTTCACGTGATGAGATGTGGTTTTTGAGTGGTGCGGTTAGGATTCCACGTAAAAAACTGCGGCTCTTAAAAATGGTATAGTGCATCTCATCTGAAGCTGTTCAGTTGTCACGTGATCTTATGGGGGTGGCAATATATCAGATGGGTATAGAGATTAGTCCTGACAGAGCGTATTTGTCCTTAATTAGTTAAACATCCTCTTCCTGTGTCAGGTGCCATAACACGACACAGATATTTCTGAACTTGCGTTTCCTCCGAAAAACCCACCAGTTTTCGCCAACGCCACCTCTACCAAACTTTACAGTTCGATATTTACCAACTACTTGCCTTCCACGCGACGAAGCCCTATGCAAATCATTATGATCTTGTAACTGTTATTAGCTTTAAAAAGGTAAAATTGTAAACGTGCCCCTTCGGAGGTTGCTCAGCCTTACTCGATCCCAAAAGGTAAATGTTCTGTGACATTCAGGTCTTAGGGGGTGGGGGGTATTAGCCGCCAATCGAGTAAAGTACCGACCGCGGAACACGTTTTAAACTAACGTTCGTCAACGGTTTGTGACATCTTCACAGTTTCATCCTACCGCAACACTATGCCAACGCCCTACACATCGTTGCGCGGATTTTGCTGATCATAACATAATATCTATCTGATTCATTTGGGAGATCAGTGGCTTGGATCAAAGCCCTGATAGATATGCATTTTGTATCATTATCAGAATACCTCTGGAATGATGACGCAGGAAATAGAATTCTGTACTTCTGCCAACCAACGACAGGAGTTTCAAAGGAGATTTATTCTTCTGTGGGGATCACTAACGTTAACACATTTGACACAAGGTATATATAATAATTCCCTTTTTAAGTAATAAAAGTGCAGCAGAAATTGAAAATCGTCAAAAGCCCTTTGAAATATATCCTTTTTGTTTAAAAATCTATCGTGTTTACCATGCGGTCATATAATTTGTTGTGCAATAACGTTATTTCTAGTTGTTTTGAAATGCTGATCTTTCTACTTGATCATTTAGTAGGACGCATTTAAAAGGAATGTAAGACACGTGACGTTTTACAATGTCTTTTTAAGGACAGACAACGTGCAGCGTATCACCAGCTCATGTAGGGGAGGAGACTCAGCTCGAATGCTTTTTCCCCGAAGACGTGAGTCAAACCAAAATTGGTTTTAGCATTCTTCTTTCGTCAGAACAGCGAAAACTTGGTAATTTTTTTTGAATCTTCGTCTTTTAATATTCCTTCACGTACTCGATCGCTCTCTATCTTACTCTTTTTTCTTTCTTTACATTATTCTTTTCTTTATAATTCTTATTTCTTTTAAACATTCACAAGGCCTTTTTAAAAATAATTATTTAATTAAGAAAATTAATTTATTATTTTTGTTTTAAAATTCATACGAACCAGTTCAACCATTACTTAGCATTAAAATCAGAGCATTAAAAATGAAATGCCACACGTATTAACGTGATATGACACGTGATGATGGGAGGAGATCTGTTTCCAATTATTCTGAGAACCATAAAGGACTATTACCCCCATTATCACGAAACTGACCTCTGCATTCAGTTTGCTTGACAGTTTTATCCACATAATACACTGGTCAATATGGTGGGCTTGGAAAGCCAGGTTATACTTGTCTGGCACAGTACACATGCACTTGCTCGATCGAATGCTTCACATCACAGATGTACCATATCAAAAGAAATAACGTCAATGCTTGTCCAGAAAGATTGAGGCACATTTTAAACTGATATGTGCTTTGGTTTTATGCACCACGTGACGCTTCCACGACTGCAGTGCAGACCAACCGATCCACCTAAAGCAGTGAAACAGATTTAATAAACGCTCAAAACAAAATATTTAATCTTAAACTCAATTCAGTGCGAAAACATAGAAGCTCCTGTTTATTTGTGTTGTGTAGGTATGATAATCTTTTGATAAGGTAAGTGAGAGGTTTGCTCCTTAGGATCTTAAAATGTTCAACGTGCCTCGAGCTTAATAACACCGTGTTCAGTATTATTGCCCTCTCCTTATTTTTCTATTAGCAACACGCCCCGTTCAAAACGAAATGTTTGTCAAACGGCAGGTATTTCTGCCTTTATCCGGTAAGCTAGCAGTGTATGTAGAACATCCGCCATGCAACACAGAGTGAAAGGTAGGTGATGACAGAAATGTTACTAGTCCAATAAGTCAACGTTTGACAAAGTTTTGAACCACCGGCTAGTACCGCCAATCTGCACAGTTTTGATGACGCCGGTTGAGTAGTAATTACTGACAACGTGTTTTCACGGGGCACCTGGGCATTCAAGGACTGAAGACACCTTGTATACAGTACACGAAATAGATTGAAATATTATTATATTTTAGTATTATTATTAAGTACATTTATATTTTTATTAAAACATCTAATTTTCCAGGGAAATACACTTGTGAGAGCAAAAATGCAAGCCGCAGGACATTAAAAATGTTCAAGGTGTTTTGGAGAATAGCGGCCCAAATTAAGGTGTGCAGTCATGTCGCAGAGTTGAGGCCCCCCCCCCCCCCCCCCCCCATGGTGAAGTGTATAGTGCCTCTAGGTGCAGATAGGTGAGTTGAGAAAGGGGCGTCTAGCGACTGTCAGGGGCGGGTACTACAAGGTCCAGCTTTCATAGTTTGCTACGGATTTAAAATTTTTTTATTTATGGCCGTTAAATATTACAAGGAAGAGGCCCCAAGTTATGCAGAGAAACCTAAGGTGACGAATACAAAACATTTCAGAAAAGAAGGAAAATGAAACCCTGTATTTGTAAGGACAAAAAATCTTTCGTTTCTTAACTATCCCGAGATGCTGAGATAAAATTTGCTTATAACGAAAACAGAAGTAAAATACTAAAATACACTGCATTTGACTGTTGGTCGACTATCTCGAACATGATCCATATGCGGAATCGTGAGAAATTGGGGGGGGGGGGGGGG
>SMGT01013759.1:289125-315194 GCA_004794575.1 Lanistes nyassanus | reverse complement strand
GCGTGTTACCCTAGACACGAGCGCGGTGATTCTTTGTAAATACTTTGTAGATATTTGATGTTGTCGAGCCAGTTAGTGTTTTGAAATATATGCTGAACAACAGTTCGCTGCAGTGGAGTGTTTTACGAGGGTGGGGGCTCTTGAGCTAGTAGTGTTTTGCCTGTGAGAGACTGAGCGAGCGTGTTGAAGTATGAGAATCTTTTCCCTCGGAAGATTGCTCTAGTTGTTCACATTATTTCACAGCATCGTCACCCTTTGGTTTAGAAACCACTGACCTAAAGCAGAAAAGGTTTTGGTGACGATTGCTAAATTAAATCTACATTTACAAGATCGCCATAAACAAGTTGTCCAGTAATTCTGGATAAGTCGAGTCCAATAAGATAAGGTACCCGCCTGCTGTGACAGTGGGTTCCCATGCATTTTGCATGGAACACGCGATCTTTTATTGAGGGGCTTTCTTTTAATCGGTGCGTTCTGTGCTTTCTGTGCATGGGGGTCTAGGACAGCTTGATGCACTTAATTCGTGCGCTCTTTCTAAGATCAACGCGTAGATTTCGCGCCGAATTAGCTCAAGGTCTCGCATCCTAATTTAGTATCAAGGTCTTTAGTGACGCAAGCCTGCTTCGTACTTTCGCACCAAAATCACTCAAGGACATGCAAGCTAAGCAGTTTTCTTCTAGAACCTTCTATTTCTAGAAACTTCTGGAGACGACCAGACACGTACACCGCTTGTTACAACCAATCACAGATAGGCACTGTCCACGTGATCGCCAAGACGCGTGGAGAGAAAGCGTCTCTTACCGGCAGTCACAAGAGAACCATCGAAGTGAAAGACGTAGGGTGTGATCTCCTGAGAGGCATAGTTTTCGGCCTGAAGTATCAGGCAGTGTAGTCTTCCTAGTGCCCTGCTTGCCTAGTCAGGGCAGTTAGAAGTCCCCTAGGGAGGGGGAAAGTTGTTTCGCAGACTAAGGAGAGTCTGAAAGTGTTAACAGACTGAGGAGAGTCTGTATGTATGCCAGAGGGCATTAGTTCTCCCGCCAATGGTGGCGGAACGTATGTACCAAGGAGGCTACTTTGATATCAAGACTGTCGTCTTGAAAACTTGCCTTTGTCGGAACCGGTGTTAGGAGACCCGGTAAATCGTCGAATCGTTGCTGTCTTGCCTTAGGAGAGAAACCTACACTCTGTGACTCCAGGCTAGAAGAAGTTCCATCAGCCTGTAAAACTCTGATATCTTAAGATAACCTCACCCGTCAGACGTTGTCCAGGAACTTGTTCAGCGAAATCAGAATCCGCATAAATCTACACCTCCCGCACCTTGGGAAATGAACGTTGTCTAGAAGAATTTTACCAGAGACTCGCCAAAGCATTTATCCCAGTGGTTTGTTATGAACTATAGTGAAAGTACTTGAATCATACCGTGGATTTGTGTGCCTGTGTCAACGGATCTCAGTGGTGAGTGAGTTAAATCTTATACGGTTTAAATGTCCATCTGAGTGAATGATTGAGTGAGACTGGGAGTAGATCTCGTTGACACTTTTCTTCTGATCTATCTGCTAGTGAATACTCGAACATAGTTTCTGTTCTCATCTGTCATGTATTGTGGTTTCCGGTATTGAAGACTCTTTATTTAATAACATTGTATTGAGGAGCTTCATTACTGCGTGGATTTGAGTTTGTTGAATAACAGTCAGAGAGCGAGGTAGTGTGAGTGGCGGAGTGCGCACGTCATCCCCTATCCCCCTGTCTTTCGCTCACAGGTAGTTATGTCCACTCTAAATGTCCATTTATGGGCGTGTTCTAGTAGTCGACACGGGGTGTGGCTTCTGCTGTCTCTGACCTGATTGGTTGATACATGTAACCACCTTGTTGACCACGTGTGCGAGAATGAAAGAATCTGTGGAAGAAAGTTGAGAATAAAAGGACTGGTTTAGTCAAATTATCTTACGCCCAAACATCCTGTGAGAGGACGTCTTCCGCCAGAAATATCCTGTGAGAGGACGTCCCTTCTGCCCAAGTATCCTGTGAGAGGACATCTTCAGCCAAATCTACAGTGAGGGCATTGTTAGCCTGAACTCCTGTGAAGAAGAGCTGCTGTGGTGAGACGTACGTGTGTTGTGGTACAACTCTGCTGAAGGCTGAAGGATTTAGCTGCAGAATTGAGGTGTCTCGTTCTGCTAGACGTGTGGAAGTCTAGCAGCGACAGCACGAGGCTTGACTAGACCAGTTGCATAGCGCAAGGGACTCTGCGAGGTTGTGTGATACCTCCAGACTGGCGTGAGATTCTAGCACGTGTTCCTCTGCTGTGGGAAACCTCAACGCTGACCGGGCGGGAGAGGACTGCAGAACGTAAAGGAGGGAGACCGAAGACCGCGGATAAGACTGAAGCAGGGGGCGAAGGTCCAGCCTTACAAGGAGGCTGTCTGTAACCGAGCTCTTGGGGTGAGCTCAAGGGGCTGTGTGTCAGCCTTTGGAAAACGTCATATCCTCTGTGACGTGTGTGATCGTCGGCATCGAAGTCTGCTGTTACGTGGAGGTGTTCAAGAGGTCTTCAGGATATCTACTGGTGAACATATCCAAAGAAGGAGCGCTCCAACGTACAGACTGTCGTGCGGACTGTAAGAAGCATTCGGGAACGAGTGTTGTGTTCTGTGAGTGTTGTGCATCATGTGGTCATTCCTTTCTGGTTTGCAAAGGCGAGATCGAGGTACGTGCTTTGTCATTGTGTTTAATGGCGAGGCGGGTGATGTAGGTTGGTATTAGATGTTATAGTAGACCTAGCTCAAACAGAAGGAAATTGCGTGACCCCTAGAGTTTAAACGAGTTGTAACATATATTGTCTTGATTGTAAATACTCGCTGTTTATATCAACAATACATTGTTCTTTTTTTGTGTTCACTGTATTACGGTCTTTTGTTGTTCTTTATGGGCGACTGTAGGTGGTGGGGGCAAGGCCATATGATTAAGAAATCATATTAATTAATTGTTGTAATACAGTGATAGTTTCCACCTACGCATATGTCACTCTTGACGGTGGTCGTGTGAGCGAGAATAGGAGACGACCTGTCAAGAGCAAAAAAAGAAATCTCCCAAGTTGTGACAGTATGTGTGTGTGTGTGTGTGTGTGTGTGTGTGTGTGTGTGTGTGCTTATCCGTTTGTAAGTGCGCGCGGAAAACCTTAGTTCAATTTTAAAAGATTTCTAACAGCGTCATTGAACGAATTAAATGGCCATTAAATGTTATATTGGATTACAGTTGTCAGCGCCAAGTGGGACCAATACCAGTACCTGTATTCCTTGGGTGAAGGGTTCTCAATGGGAGGACAAAAATCCACGTGCCAGATCACCTTTAGGATTGACCAGGTCAACCGCAATCAAACAGGCGAATACCCCTGCGTGCCTGACGGAACCAGTTACAAGAACGTTGGAACTTGCACACTGGCACTAGAGTCTGGTAAATTAAACACAGTTACTTATAATTCCACTGCTGTACAAAGCTATGTTAAAGGACTCGATGTCGCAACTATGTAAATTATGATCTCTTTTCGTTCTTTGTTATGTGACGTTAACTCAGGAACAAATGACACCCATTGCCGGTGGTAGGAGTAGAAAGTGGAATAAGGCTTATAGAAAGGTTCTGAGAGAAAATACAGGGTGACAGTCGAAGCTCGTAAGTCCGGAAAAATCGTCACAGCCAGCCATGTTAGCGGGTGTCTCATGTAGTGAGCTGGAAGCGGGATCTGAACCAATACCCACTGTATCCGTAACAAGCACCACTGTCTTCTGGGTTTTCCTCAGTAAAACTCTGTGCAACTGGAAGTAACGGCTTCCATGACTGCAACTGGAAATCACTGACTCACTGTCACTAAACTGTCTCACTCCACTTTTTGACGCACCGAACCATTCACAGACGCACACTCAGACTTACCCATCGATCCACCCACCGACACACCCACCCACCCACTCACGCTCGCTCACTCCACTCCAACTCACTCACTCACTCACTCACTCACTCACTCACTCACTCACTCACTCACTCACTCACTCACTCACTCACTCACTCACTCACTCACTCACTCACTCGTGTGTGTGTGTGCGCGCATTCGAGCATAAGACGTACAATACTTCTGTAACATAACAGACCTTTAAACTTAGAAACAAATCTTTCTTGGTTTAGAAGGAGCACAACTTTCTACAAACAGAACAGCGATCGTGCGAAGTGTTTACAACAAAGGTGCGTTATAGAGAGCGTATGAACGTTTGGTTATTGCACAGAATGCGAGCTTACGGAGTATGTTAGTTAGGGACATAATTGCAAATGTAAGGACTTCTAGTGGGATAACTAATAATCACACTACAGTTTATGACATCAACGTTTGTATTTTTTTGGCATAAAATAAGAAAACCTTTCGGAATTTCAGGCGCCGAAACAAGCAAGATGACATTTTGGCAGCTTTAACGGCGTATTTTATACTTTCTTTCATATTTTTAATCTCTTCTGTAATCTGGATGGTGCGACTGAATCGTCTGCAAAAGGTGAACATCATGCAGACAAGATTCGAGTACCTAGTCGTCTCTGACAGACTGGCTTAGTGCAAAAGTCACGTTCAATAAATCGTTTATACAATTTAATTTGTTTGTCATTCTTTCTATGACTTCTCTGAGACATAAAATTAGTGCTAAAGATATTCTCCAACCAACCTACTTCTAATATTTGAACTAACCGCTTCTAATACAGAGACAGCCCAACCAGGAGATCAAGGGGAATCTTCATGACAGTGGTAAGTTACCTGGCTTAGAGTACCATTTCAGTGGATTAAAAAGCATGTGTTACTATGTTTGTAATCAAGGAGTATCTATTTTGGACGTGTCCGTTACTAACCCCGAGAGAGAGAGGGAGAGAGAGAGAAGCGGGAACAAAAATGTCCTCTGTAAAAATGTGATAATGATATTTTTAGGAAGAAAAGTCAATGTCATTTTAACTGTAAACATTTTATGTTTTAGTAATTGTTATTAAGCTGTCCACAGTGGCTGCAGAAAAATTTCCACTACACGAAAACAGTTCTCAGTGTCATATCGAGAACGAGGAAAAAACATGACTGAAATATTTCCCCAGCGTCATAGTCAAAACGTCACTTGCAATCTCTAGTTTTTAAAAGTACCCACTGTTTTCCAGTCTAACCATCTGGATGGATAGCTGTTATCAGTACGTTCATCGTATGTGCATCATCTACACAGCATATTCATGGGAAGTAGATCGCATTGGTGGTCTAACAGTTAAGGCGTCCGCATCCAAAGCTCGCATCCCGGCCGAGTCATACCTCAGACTTAAAAACTGACAGCCTAATGGCTGCCCTGCCAGACGCCTGGCACTACAGGGAACATTACTAGGACTGTATAATGTGTCAGTATAATGTGACTGGGTGGGACTGAAGCCTGTGTTGCGCCAGCAGTCCCACGTGTGGCAGCACGTAAACTTTGTCTAAGCAACACCGTCCTGATATGCACATAGTTTGCGGCGGGACGTCAACCAATTTTTTTAAAAAAGCCAGCCAACTTTCACGAAGGTTTGTGTTCAGACATTAAATATGCGTACACGGCAGAAAGAGGGTATCTCTTTAAAATTGTGGTTGTGCACCGAATGGCTCTTATTGTAAAAAAAAGATCTTACGTAGTTCCGAAAAGAATAGTTCCGAATAGATAGCCTATGCTGGTTTATGGGCAAGAATCCATTCAGGCTATTCATGATTGTTGATGAAGGAGGAACTCTTTTAAGGATACTCCTTGAAGGCTGTTGAGGAGTGTTCATGTATTCTAAGATTAAGAATCTGTGAAAAATTCTTATGATTGTTAATGAAGGAAGAAAGGCTAACAAAGAAGTTCATCAAATCAGTTCACGAGGAGTTACCCGTTTATGAATTACGAAGAGTTCACGATATCTGCTTTTTAAAAAATTTGGGATCACGAGGAATTCTAATGCACAATGAATGCATGAGTAGAAATGCAGGAATGTTATTAAATTTTTGTCGTGGAGTTTCACCAAAGAGCGTGCACCTTAATGAACGTTCTGGAATTCATTCACGGTCGTTTGTCCAGGGCTACAGTACCTGCATTTTATTCTGTTTATTTTATTATGTACAAGCATGTAGAAGAACTTGATACATTCTTAAGTTAACTCTCTTCGTCTCTTCTGTATGCAAGATATTGATGACTAAATATAGTGATTGTTGTTTGTGTTCAGTATTACAATATTCTTAATTGTTTCTCTCCACTAGATAAATGAATCGCCTATTTTAGATTTATGTTTCTTCCGTATTGTTAAAAGCAAGTAAAATGATGTTTTAGGTACTGTAACTTCTTTTCTTTATATTGTACCTGATTCTGCTGAATTAAAATCCCACAGTGCAATTGAGTTTTGAGGGGGCTTTGTATGTATATTTATTTGACTGTAACGTGTACGTGCACGCATAAAATTTTTAATGGAAAGGTGTTAATAATGAGTGAGTTCTCATCACTGACACAACACTTAACTGGCCTTCATCAAACATGCAGCTGAGACATAATGAGCAGCATAACAACCACAAGTAGCTAGACATTTCTAGGATGATAACTGCAACACAGTGATATCATGACTCGGAAGAGTGATGCTCGTTTGTAATCGTCTTTGTCATCATGTTTATGGAGATCAGTTTGCATTTCTTGCACCTGACACCTGCCAATAGTCTAAATATCAAAACTTCAAGTCCCGATGTGATAATCTGAGGGTTTTATCTCATGAAAAAAGCAAGATTTTCTTACATCCATTTCACGATTATTCAGCTTGTTTCTATCGTCTTTGGGCAACTCACGGTTATTTAAAGTGTTGGTTCCTTAAGGTCATACTGTCTTTCAAAATTGGGTTAATATCGAATTACCCGTTGGGGCTTGTACGTGTTACGAAAGTAATGTTCAGCCATGCAAGATTTACTGACAATGTTGCTTTTAGTAATGTAAAACATAGTGTGAAACATAGAGTAGAAATTATTTCTCTAAATGTGCCTGATTTAGATTTTACCCGTAAGGACAAAAGAGAGAAGGAGCTACATAGCACTGTTAAGCTCTCGCATATAATCATGTAATCTCCTTGCCAAAATTTACCAGTATATCAGTTCGTGAAAGATATCAGGAAATGGTATGTGTGCCACTCTTTGTAACTATGTTAACTGTCATGAGACAGACTTTGGGTAAAGATTTTAGTAACAGAATAAACTGGCGATTACTTTTACACAGTCTTTATGGAAGACAGAAAACACCCGGCCACAGAAACACACCCGAAAACGTAAAAGCACCTCAGTATGTTGCTTACAGTCTAAACCAAGTAAACACTTTGGGATATAACTACGTAAAGACCTTGTGCAGCGAGGCATTCGCTAAGGGGAGACGTGACATGTTGATATACGATATTGGACGGAGGGGTGGGTGGGGTTTGAATATCTACTTGGTGCAGAGGTTATTTTTGTAGGGCAGTCTAGTCATAGATTTTTTTTCTGTCTCAACCCCCTGCGTTATGTTTCACACAGTGTACCTGTCTGTCTGTCTGTCTGTCTGTCTGTCTGTCTGTCTGTCTGTCTGTCTGTCTGTCTGTCTGTCTGTCTGTCTGTCTGTCTGTCTGTCTGTCTGTCTGTCTGTCTGCCTGCCTGCCTGCCTGCCTGTCTGTATGTCCGTTTGCCTGCCTGCCTGCCTGTCTGCCTGTCTGTCTGTCCGTTTTTCTGCCCGCCTGCCTGCCTGCCTGCCTGCCTACCTGCCTCAATGCATGTAAGTCTTCGTATCTTCATGTCACAAGTTACTGGATCAGAAAATTAAAGAAATTTCATTCTCAGGGATGATTGAATCGAGGCCCGAGCTTATTTGTGTCATTTTCTCCGTCTGTCTGTCTCAACGGATCTAGATCTGGGTACAACATCCATTTGTAGAAAGCGACTTAAATGTTTGAAAAGAGAGAGGGTGAATGAGTTGGTGCACGAGATAAGTTACTTTAGAAGCGCTCAAACATTATCTATCACAAACCTTCCTTGACTACACAGCAATGTGTGTCTACCCTCAATACATTTCTTGGCTTGGTGCCACATACGGTGATTCACCACAAACCTGATTTGTCGCCGAACGGTCTAGTAATTCGCTTTCAGCCCGAATCACGAACTCACTGAAGTGCTGTACTTTTTTGTTATCTTATTTTGTCTTCAAAGTAGTCCTTTGCTAAAGTCGGTGTCTGCCTTGTTTATGTACACGTGTCTTTCTATCCATCCAACAGACGGTCAGTCATTCCGTCCGCCCATCTGCTTGCATCTGTTTGTCTTTCCACGTCGCGGAGTGGTTATTGTGTCATTAAAGAGCCTCCATGCTAGCGCTCGTGCAACCTACATGGCGTGACTGAGACTGTTCCGTTCAAACCGTTTGACCGGTTTATTATATCAGTAGAGCTACACGCATTGCACTTGCCCTTTGACCCCTCCACGTGTTTCGCTGCTAACTTTCGTCTCCAGCCCTCTTTTAAAAAATCAGACTCACTATAGGCACGCATGCGCATTTGCTGACCTTTACTCCCACCTCCCTTTCACACTTCCTCTCAAGCTTCTTACACCCCACGGTAGCCAGCTATGTGTAACTCAGCAACTGCGTACCTCATCAACTGTGTAACTCATAAAATGTGTAACTCATCATAATGCGTAACTCATCATAATGTGTACCCCGTGAAATATGTGACTCATCGAATCTGCAACTCATCAACTGTGTAATTCATCATAACGCGTAACTCATCATAATGTGTAACTCATAAACTGTCTACCCCATGAAATATGTGAATCATCGAATCTGTAATTCATCATAACGCGTAACTCATCACTCATCATAATGTGTAACTCATAAACTATGTAACTCATGAAAACGTGTCTGTATGAAATGTGCTTTGTGTAACTCATTGAATTCACTCCGTTTGAATTCAATCTGTTGTCTTCTTGTTTTCTTTTGTTCCACAATAGAAGAAAGGTGACATAAAGACAGAATGAGATAATACACAAAAAGCCTTAAAAAATTGCACTTACATGGCGTATGAAACTGTCGCCCTTTCCTCACATAACAAAATGTCTGCTAAGTAAGTGGTTGTCGACGCAGTCCTTTGGAGTATACAGAGCGCAGAAGTCTAGCCAGCCACCCGTTAAAAAATATGACATACCTGCCCTATCCTTTAAGGCGAAGTTAGCCCTGTAGATTTCGTCTTCTGTCAGTTGTGGCTAAGTGAAACTCGTTGTCTTTTATTTCACAACAGGAAGGTATCTGACATAAAACTATTCCTCCTGGCTAATGCGCTGCCAGCCAGTTTTCAAGACAATCTATACAAGGGAAGTTCCACGTCTGTTTGGTCAGATAAATACTGTTGATGGAGATAAACTGGGCTGAATAATGTGTTAAAAGTAGCTGTCACGTAGCTTTGATTAAAATTAAATAAAGACAGATTTGTTAATCAGTGGATAAACCGAACAGGTTGGCTTCTCCATCTAGGCAGCTTTTTAAATAGGTGCATTACATTTTTTTTTAAAAATCAGTTTATATTTCATTATGACTGCTCGTATCTGTGTATTCAATGGGCAATAGACTGCATGCTACTGTTTCTCTTATCAGTAAGCAGAAAGCGGGAGCCATACTGTAAATACTGTACTCCATTTACTTCTTTCACAGATCTTTCGAGCGCACACAAATGTATTCTCTGCTATGAGATGCCTCACTGCGATTACAGGGTGTGTTCGGTGCAAAGGGCAGCTTTCAGTCAAAGATAGCCTCACATCCTCTCACAAGCGGTTCTTTAATTACTGTCAAGGACAACTGACGACCGGAAAAATTTCACTGCATGCAGATTATCGAACAGGTCTTTCCTTCCTGTCCCACTGCTAGAGTCCAAAGACTACATTTTTACTGCGATGGTAGATGCAGTGACACATTTCAGAAAGAGCTCTTGTGACATCTTCTCAAGTGAACAAGACGAATTTCCTGGGTGATTTTGTTAATCCAAAAATCCCAATGACGATTTGTTCCAGGTAAGTGTAAATCTTTTTTTGTTGTTGGGGGGGGGGGGGTGAATAATTTATTTGTTCATGGGAACAACAGCTTAACGAACGTTGATACAATTTCAGAGGAAATAAAATAATTTTATGAAGCGAGCTTCTGTCTCATTTGTATGTTAAGCATCGCTTCTATGTAAATAAGTATCGTTAGAATAAAAATCACAGTCACCATTATGGCAAAGTCTTCATGGCAAATATCCCTACTTGCGGAAGTCAGTCTCGCCTACGATTTTAATTTGCACTTTACATTTTACAAGTGACCTAGGAGAACGACCGCCTTTTGTTTTGTTTTAACACAACTGTGTTTCTATTTTCAGATTAAAGTTAGACAATTTGGGGGTTGTTGATTTTTGTTAAAATAGACCTGCGTAAAGTTCCCTCACAACCAGCACTGAAAGCCAACTTTAATGTTAATAAATAAACGTAAAATTTACATCTTTTTGGAAACTAAAACGTTAATAAAGAACAAATGAGGACCGAGTGCTTAAATTATCAAACGATAACTCAACATAACCTTATGCAGACGCATGCGATTAAGGGAGCTTACCGTTCCCAAACACGTAGCAAAGAGAGGGCCGAAAGAAAGGAACTTGACAGATCCTCAAAAAAGATCTACAATCCCTTTCTTTATAACGACGCTAGTCTTCACACAGCTAACCCTCGGTACACAGCATGTGCATACAGAGAATCTTGTTGGAGTTATCATTTTATAATTTAAGCGCTAGGTCCTCATTTGTTCTTTATAAATTATAATTTGCACCTTGAGGATTCCATGTAATTGTCCAATGTTGTGTTTGTCTTGGATCCTAGTTGTCAACACTCGCTTAGTGAGCGGGCTGACTTCATTAACATGGATTCTCTGTATGCACACGTTGTGTACCGAGGGTTAGCTGTGTGAAGAATAGGGTTGTTATAAAGAAAGGGATGGGGGATCTTTTTGAGGATCTGCCAAGTTCCTTTCTTTCGGCCCTCTCTTTGCTACGTGTTTAGGTACGGTAAGCCCCCTTGGGCACATGCGTCTGCATACGGTTATGTTGAGCGCTGCCAGTACTTCTTTTTGGAACTAAAACGTTACAAACATTCTCTCAAACAGATTATCATGACCCTACATTTCGAAGTGGGCAAAAGAGAATGGTTCATCATATATGTATTCTGACAGTGATGTCGGCTGCACTCGCTGTTGCACAAGGTGAGAATGCTTCTGTGTCTGTTTTACGCTCTTGTCAAAAGGCAAGCACATAACCCTTACCACTCGAAGACTGAGATAAGTTGAACATTTACAATTTACTAACACGTAAAGTCGTTATGAACTATAGCGCACGTTTTGATACGTATATTCATGAGAACACTATACTTAACAGGTAAACCTGGTTTGTATCTAATATCTAATAAGACATTTTTAACTGAGTCAAATTTTAGCTTCATGGTAACTCGACTGGCTAAAGTTTGAAAAACATTACTTCTCTTTATATAGTGAACACACACTTTGCTTGCATAATAACTAGTTCCTTACAAGTGAAGCTTAAAAGAGCGATAAAAGTACTTTTCAAACAAGACACAGTGGTTCACATATCTTTGTATTTCTGTAACTTTAGAATAACAAGCACGTATATTGTTTTCCAGAAACGTACGCATTCAATTTACGAAATTCCTCCGCTGTTTCAGGACTGATTAGGCCTACGTGCAACATTTTATATTTAAAACAAATGGGGACAGGGTTTCTAACCTGCAACTTCTCTGAAAACCTCTATCAAACAAGAAGAAATTTTTCTGTTCACCGCTTCACTCAAAAGAATGAGATAAAAGGTAAATGCAATCATAAACAATTTTAAATGAACAAGATATCACTACAAAAAATGTTTGATAGAGGGAGAGACTGACAGTGTGTGTGTGAGCGTGCGTGCGTTTGTGTGTGCTTCTACAGTTTACTTCATCTCTCTAACACCAATTTCCTCTCCCCACGCATTGTTCAGCCTGACCGACATACAATTCTTTGACCTCCACGGCGTTCTAAAACTTTACATGTCGTCGTCAGTATTAGGTCTAAGAGGGACTTACGGACGAAACACTTACAAACTGAAAGTAATAGCTCTACCTCGTCAACTATTCTGATTTGCTAATTTTGAAACAATTAATCTAATCTGTTATCATCATCATCATCATCATCATCATCATCATCATCATCATCATCATCATCATCATCATCATCATCATCATCAAATTTTTCAGATCTTTTATACTGCATCTGGAGAAATGGTCGGGCCTACTGTACCAAAGAATTTAACGTTACTCTAAATCAAGAAACAGGAAACAGTATTACTGTTAGCATTCCCAACAGGATCCTGGAGGAAAGTACTCTGTTCTTCTGTAATGTCGGCAATTTCCAACAGCATGAGGAAACCTGCACTGTTAATAATGGTGAGGATTTCAAAAAGGTTCTTAAAATGTTAAAATAGTATTCCCATTTTGTAAAAAAAAATCAATTTCTGCATAGATTTGCCTGATTTCCCCCCCTAATTTTTAATAGGTTATTTCTGGAGAGACTAGTCTTTTGTTTGATTTAATTCATATCTAGATATTTTACGGCTGTTTTCTGTCGTTTGTTTTTATCACAGATAAGCCTACATGAGCTGTAGCAAGGGCTGGTGACTGTTAAAACGTACATATACTTCTTCAACAAAATATAACCTCTTTCACTGGGCAATATCTAAAACAACAAATGGTTATTTTGGTCGTACTAAGATACATCTGTTTATAGTTATATGGTTTATCGATACTGCCAAATTCATTCGCATTCTCTCACATTTTCCAGTCATTCTTTCATCACCGTCGCATCGTCGGATGCCTGGTAGCCCTATGTCATTTACAGGTAAATAAATGTAGCTGAAAATTACCTACGTCGAAGCCATTCAGTTTTGTTTTAACATCATTATATTTTTACGACTTTTATTTGGTGCAGAAGGAAACAGGGAACCATGTTACCTTCTTATTCAGTCATGTCTTACAGACACAGTGCTCCTTCTTATAAGTATTTAAAATTGCGGCATTCCGATATCTTGCAGCTAACTTAACAACACCTTTCTTGACTTCCTTCGCCTATAACACCAGACCTGATGAAAAACGCACTAGAGTTACGTCTACCAGTAAGCATTTCTCTTTCCTTTTGATTAGTTATCTAACAAAATGAGAAAATTGTGTGTTTATTGTGTGCAGTGCTGTGCTGTGCTGTGCTGTGCTGTGCTGTTCTGTGCTGTTCTGTGCTGTGCTGTGTGATGTTGTGTGAAAGTGCGGTTGGGTTAAACTATATGCAAGGAAAAAGTGGATGGTGTCTCTTTATAGCTCTACAACATTCTGACAACGTCACCTAGAGTAGGTATAGTATGTGTATGTCTGCCTGATTCAAATGATCTAAGTAAACGTGTAGTTTGTGTGCTGTAAATACATGGGTTATCCTTAATATTTTTCTACACTGGCTAAGTGTTCTATTCAGAGTCACCTGACAGTTTGCTACCAACCAGTGTTTCACTGTGAATAGGTTGTAATGTGTGTCTGAATCTGTTTGATATGAATACATAGACACACGAGTTCCGTAAACCAGATACATGTAATAACTACACATGTCTGTTAAACTAATCGGCTTAAAGCCCTGACGTTATCTATACCAGGATATTTCCATTCATAAATAGCACCAATTTTGACACTCAGCGTCGTTTAGCTTGGATGTAGACCTTTTGGGTTCAAGTCGGACGTGCTCGAAAACCTTTCTTAAACTGGACCAACGTTCCCTGGTAGTTTCCAATAAATCTTGTAAGTTGGATTCAGGCTGGTCTGGTTTATTGAAATGCCCACAACAAGGCGCATCATGGTTGGATTGCAACATTCTACAACATGCGAACATTATCGTTCTGCACACTGTTTACACATTGAATGACCAACAGGTGTTTGAAGTATTATGGTGTCGATCTAACGCTCAGTGCAGGTGGGAAAACGCTAAGACTTTTTAGTACCTATGAACCGCTTGTAGATGCATAAAAAAGTTGTGAAGTTTTGGTAACATAAAAGCTTTTTAGTTAGTTTTAAACTCTGCAATATTAACCAGAAATTAGTGTTACATAGTGTACATGTGCGTCCATTTTTACATATAAAACGAGATATTGTGCCTATCTAACCACTCAGATGTGTGTCTCCAGATGATGTGCGTCTCCAGATGATGTGCGTCTCCAGATGATGTGTGTCTCCAGATCTGTTTGATAGCGGGTGTTTTGTGGCTAAACGTCCAGTTGCAAACTATGTGCATGTCAGAAAGATGTTGCTCAGACAAAGTTTAGGTGCTGCCAGGCTGTCGCAGCACGGGCTTCAGTCCCACCCAGCCACACTGCTGATACCAGAGCCAGGCGTCTGGCAGGGCAGCTACTAGATTGCCAATGTTTAAGTCTAATAAGACTTGCCCAGTTTGCGAACCACTGACCTCCCGCCTCGAAAGCTCTTAAAATGTATATTACACTATTTTCATACTATTGGCACTTGAAAATTTTTCACGCTTTTAGGAAATCGCGTTAAAAATTGGAAAAAAAGTCTTTATCTCATTCTCTAAGAAGCGTTAATGAGTAAGCACAACCCGCAGTTGTACGGCTGTAACACAAGCCCATATCCTGTCAGTGTACGTTTGTGGAACGCAAACTCAGGTGATAGAAAAAGACAAGGGAATTGGTAAAGTAAGTGTGTCATTATAAGTCTTCAAGATCTGATCATAATCCTTGGCGATCTATTCTGCCGATGAAAAAATAGACTTCGACCTTGGAGTGCAATAATTTAAGCCGAACGTACTGTGGAAAGAGGAAAAAAGCAAGAAAACAGTTCTTCACGAACTTAAAAAGAACATTTTCAAATTCCTCCTAAACAAGACGAGGTAAGAAATCACTGTTTCACTTGTTTAGTTTTAATTATCGTGTTATATTACAACATGTGACATTTTCCCATTTTAGTCGAACGTAAGGGCAGACATTAGAAAGGATGATTCTGATACTGAGTAACTTTAAAGTAGACCTACAGATTGGGAAAATTCTTTATAAGGTCGTTTTACTGCATGTGGTAAAAGGAAAATGTGGCAATGAAACTTTCTGTAAGAATCTAAGACAAATCACAGTTTATGAGATGTTATGTATTAGATGTCTTCTATATGTTATATTTTAAGTATGTTTTCCGTTTTCACCAGGAAATCCAAAATGGAAATATCTCCAAAACAATATATTATTCATCCAGTCTTTTAATCTTTGAAACTAATTTTGAGATGATGCTGAAAATCACATTGACGCTGGACCGAAAATAGTTCTTGTGTCGAAACAATTTACCCGAACATGTTTTACCAGAATTTGGGCTACATTCATAACAGAAGAGACAGCAACGGAAAAGACAAGAAAGAAGTCGTTAATAACTATTCAATGACTTCGGCTGAGCGCGAGAGAGAGAGGAAAGCAGAAAGTGTGTTTGTTTATAGAGGAAGAAGTGAGGTTCCCTGACTCAGTGAGTGCATATAATCTCCCTTACAGTTACTTTTTCAGTTGATTGGGTTTTTTCTATTCCAGTACTTTTACAATGTTGATGAATCTGTTTAAACGCATTTGTACTGTTTATATGCTCTACGCTATTTCGCCAACAAGTAAATGAAGCTTTGTCTAATTGTTGACACAACAATTAATAACCCATTCATTGTATAAAAGTTGCCTTTTTCACACAACGTATATTTGAGCACAAAAGCCTATACATGCTGTTTCTGGAGTCATCGATAACATGTCATCAGACTGCTGAAGTGCCGATATAAAAACCTAATGGTAAGAGATTTTTAACATTTTTAACAGGTGACTGATGTAGTTTTAGCGCTGGCCTACGAACTTAAAAGCACTGGTTCGATTCCGATCTTTGCAACACACTTCTGTCAGTTGACTCACCTAGGAATGGGTACTGTCCTCACGATATGCTACTACCTCACAGAAAAGTTTGTGTGTGTGGGGGGGGGGGGGTCTCATACAGTCACACCCTTAAGAACTAAGGTCACGAGACATTTGGCGTTACCCTGACAACCATGGGTCCCCTCGACTAAATGTCTGCCCCAGACCTAGGTCAGATGTAGCAGGACACTCAAACCACAATACCACAAACAACACCACAACAGAACCAATTCACAGACAGAATCCTAGTGAAGCTCTTGCAAACCTCTCTGTGAGATGGTAATGGTTTTTGATGTTATGATAAAATAAAACCGTATAAAGCCAACTCCAAATATTATAGTTATCAAACCATTTAATATCTTTTTTTGTTTTCACTGAAGTGCGAAAAATGTTTACAGTTAGAATAGATGTCTCTCATTTCTCCTCTCTTAGCCACAAACTTGCCTGTTTGACACTGCACGCGTTTTTTTATGTTTTGTGTTTTCAATCGCTTATTAAATTGGGCATGTTCTTTATTCTTTCTCCCCCATCCCCTTTTACCTTTAACAGGCTTTACCTTCTTGTACAACAACCGCCATTTCCAGCAATAATAAAACTCGTTCATACACCCTCATACACAAAACATACTGATCCCCAACATGTACAGTCCAATTAAGGAAGGCTTCAAGGAAGACTTTCAAGTCACCTACTTTCTGTACAGATCATCACCGTTATTGCCCAGTTTCATAAGCGTGTTTTGCTTAAGTGGATCTGGGATTGTGTCCTTACACCACCTCTTAAAGGTTAATAAATATCATAATACTGATTAAAGTCAAATATTGGATAAAAAGAGTCGGGGACATTTTATTTAATTTAGTGACTCTGATCTCAGAGACTAAAACCTACTGACTGTAAACACATGGAGACCGACATAATTGTCTGTGTAAAGTGACAGCTACTTATTAGAGATTATAATATTAGACCATGATGTAGATGTCTTTTTTTCCACTTTGATTATGTCATCTTCGTTCATTCATGTAATTTTTATGCTAACTATTGCGTTTGGGAAATATATTATACTAACACCGGGCCAACCAGTCCTAGAATTGTTCCCTATAGTACCAGGGGTACTGGAAAGGCAGCTACTAGATTGACAATTTTGTTTTTAAGTCTTATGTATGACTCGGCCGGAATGCGAAACACAGACCTCCCGCCTAGGAAGCGGACGCCTTAACCTCTAGACCACCGAGGCTGTCTATAGATGTAAGGAATAAAAGCGAGCTGTGGGTTCTGGTTGTTAATAACATATTAGAAAATTCTTCAGAGGTGTAAGGTCTTTGTGTATCCTTACCTTACCCCCCTCCCGCCTACTCCAACCCTTTTGGGTTTTGTCCGATCAGTCGGCTTGTCGGTCCGGTTGTCTGTCTCGGTTACTGGCTGTTCTTCTGCTGTATAGAACACGTATATGTAAATGTACTATTTTAAACTTAATTAGGCCCTACTTTCCTACACACAGTGCAAAACGGATATAGATTGTATAAATCTCTTCTCACGCCGCGTACCAGCTGGGTTAAAATATGTAGGCCGGCCAGTTCTGTGGATGCAGGAAAAGTCACTGAGATAAATCCTGATAATGATACCCGATAAAAATGGATAGTTCTCTGTGTTACGACTTTGGCTGTTGCGCAAATGAGTTGGAATCACTGGATTACTTAATCTGTTTTTTCTGTTACAAATCTGACATTTTATAGCTTTCTTCCCCAATAACATCCTAACTGTTTTATGTATCATTTGTTCGCATTTCTGTTTTAAAATAATTTTGCGACTTATTTTGTGCATATAGACATTTTTCAAACTTGCCTTATTTTTCTGTTCTGCAGCATGATGCGATGCTATGTTATTAATTAACAATGGATACACGGGTTTCGTTTCTTGTGTGTGCAAAAAGTGACTACATTTGGCACCAAATAGTAAGTAGTATTTAATATTTTTAACTAAAAGTATTGTTTCCATTGTGATGCCGAAGAATAGATCTTTCTAAATATGTAAAATATATTGCTGTGAGTGTGGTAGTTTTTAAGCGGTATTTTTTTTCAACGTGTAAATCTGTGCGGCCTCTACTAGTATTGTCAAAACCAGTCTTTATAAAAAAAAAAAAAAGAAAACCAGAGAGCTCCGGATATTACAGTAATATCGTTTTAGGCCTCTTGCAACAGTTTTTGAAGATGTGGGTAGTTTGAGAAGGGCCCCATCAACGCATTTCCCGAGGAAAACGGCAGACGAACACACTCTAATCTAGGAACCAAGAAATATCTGTCATAGTCTATCCCCTCCCACCACAAGGCGACCCCTTCCACCCTTAATTTTTCTAAGTGGATCTGTTTCTGCTAGTAATTTTACTAATAACAGGATGACGTAAACAGCATTACTTACCTTATTCAGACTTTGATATAATCTTTATCTACACTTGTTTCCGTCAAGTACCACACACCTCAATAACTTTCTTCTTCACTGAGTCCCTATCCTATTGCGAGCGGCACGCCTACTGTAAGCGGAAGGCCTCCCTTCAGAAGTAATCGGTTCAACAGAGGGACATTGGTCTGAGTAGAGTCTCCTGCACTGTGTCGCAGACACTATAACCGATGACGTCGCAGTTGACCCGCTTCCCACCTATTAAATCTTGTTGTTCGTTATTACCAATGTGTTTTGTAATAGCGATAGGGTACACAATACGTACATGTCGTATTGAAACCACAAATAACGTTTATTGCTACTAACGGTTACTAATTATTGCTCAATAGAATTAATGACATTTTAGTGTTAAATGCAGTAATATCAGAGATTGATCTCTAATAAGAAGCCTCTTAATGTAAGCAGTGCTCCTGGGTCTCATAGGGTATGTTGGTAGAATGGTGCGCCATTTTGCTGATGAGCTATATAGTAAATTTTTAATATCGCTATCAACTAGGAGTTTGGTTTTTTTAGTTAATTCTTGCCACATTCTTTCAGCCTGGAAATCCTTCATTATTGTCTCGGTTCCTTAAAGAAGGTTATCCCTAAACAACCCAGTGATTTTCAACCTGTCTCTTTAGATTCACTCGTCATGAAAAATCTGGAGAGTTTAATTTTACAGGATTTTTTCCATATTTTATTTACTCTTTAGGGATGGATTTAGAAATTCTGGCCCAGCGCAGCTAACGCACTGAACACTGTAAAAGCCCTTGGAACAGTCCAACGCCATTGACAATACCAGTATGTTATTGTTTGCCAGAGGGCCACTAATGGAACAAATGCATAAAAACAGAGCATTTTCTGATATGTTGAATGGTTGCCAAATAAATTTTTTATTTGAACATATCCAAAACTATATGTCATCGTAGATTTCAAACTTATGACAGACAAAGTTACGAAACGTGTCATTGTCACAACTGAATTAGAGTGGTTAAAGACGACACTTACAGTTAGATTCGTACTGACATAAGTGTGCCACGATCCACGGGACAAGTGGAGATGAATTTTGATAACATCGATCTCCCATACTAGTCGATGGAGAGGTAGCAGAACTGCACAGCGGGGGAGGGATGAGCTTGCTCATGCATTAGGGAATTGAGAGAGAAGTTAAGGAAAATAGTTTAGTTGTGAACTCGGAACTGAAGAGAAAAGACGTGAGAAACTGACAGATGTGGGGGAGCGTGATGGAACGTACTCACAGTGTGTTTGATGTTACCTGCTCCTTCAATCGCTGAAGGTGTTGTGTAACAGCAGGATTTACTTTATACATTTTGTATATGTTAAAATACTGGGTAAAATCCTGATATAAGAACTCTAGAAACTTCTTCTAATTTATTTTTTTTATGATGTGATTCTATGTACGATAAAAACGTCATGATAATATTGTTACGGAATATCGCTTGGTAATGAGGCTCGTTATTTGAATTTACCTAGTCTTTTGTGAGAAGTGATTCTATAGAGAACTTGATTGTTAGGGTGTAATTGAGTGGACGCCATGTTTGTCATAATTGAAAACTGTAACTGAAAGCCATGCGTAACGAGAGATTTAACATGTAAGTACGGTGGGGGGGGGGGGGGGTATCCCACCTTAGTGGATTAAAGGATTCATGATGATTACGATGGAGGTGTAGCTCGAAGCTAGGTACTAAATAAAGAAAACTTCGGAATTCCAGGTAGGGGTAAGGAGACCCCTGTAGAGCAACGGGACTCGTCCGCTCCAGATCCGACACCTGTAGATTGGAGTTTGGAAAGGGGAAAGCAGACTAGCAGAGGTGCGAACAAGAGGCGACCTCGTGGCAAGGCCAGCGGGAGCATGGAGTGCACCCGAGTCTAACAAGTCGGACGGTGTCGCACGTGGCCGCGACCAGGGCAGTGGGGCAGTTGTGCTGTGGTCCCGCCTTATCGACGATGATGACGCAGAGTGAGGCGTACATTGGTGAAAGCCAGGTAGGCGAGAACTTCGCGTATTTCGTGGGGACGACGGTGTACGTCAAGTGTACGACACAGACGCAACGTCGAGGAAAAAGAGTTGACTATTTGAACTTGTATAATTGATACCATCAGAACTTTTAACTTGTGATTTTGGACGCGTAATTCATGAGAATTGGACTTGAAAAGGAACATGTAATTAGACATTAAGGACTTTGTTTAGTGCAGTGGAGCATAACCGGACCAAATTGTGTTTTGTGATGGGAAATTGTTTTGGGTTTTTATTGTTGGTGGGGGTGGTGGTGATTTCGAAATATGTGCTTAAATTAGAACATAACTCGCAGAGACCCATTGTCGTACCTTGAGGATACATAGGGAGGAAAAGCTGGTGTTAACTGGCAGTACCTCGAAGTTAATATTTCGCATTTAAACTAAAAAACAGATCTTCGCTAGTATTGTTGAGGGGTTTTTGTGATCCGTCATTTGCCTAGTTACGTGATCGGCCTATTTTCACTGTTCTGCTGGTGTGAATACCAGGACGGGGAGGTTGTAGTAGTAGGGAGGATTGGGGGGGGTATTGCTGCTTAACGTCCAGCCGCAAGCTATGTGCATATCAGGACGGTGTTACTTAGACAAAGTTTACGTGAAGCCACACGTGGGACTGCTGGCGCAACACGGGCACCAGTCCCACCCAGTCACATTATACTGACACCGGGCCAATCAGTCCTAGTACTGTTCCCTGTAGTACCAGGCGTCTGGCAGGGCAGCTACTAGATTGCCAATTTGTAAGTCTCAGGTGTGACTCGGCCGGGATGCGAACCACCGACCTCCCGCCTCGGGAGCGGACGCCTTAACCACTAGACCACCAATCGGTGGGGAGTAGTGAGAATTAGTATTCGACGTTTGAGTTTTGAATTGAAGTAGGAGTCTGAATTTTCTGATTGTTCTTGAGATAACTGTGTGAAACCATGAGGATTTATTGTGAACTAGTTTGAGAGATAATTTTTCTGGTAGTTTGATATTGAAGTGAAACGGTAAAGTTACTAAGTTATGTCCAGTGCTCCTGGGTGATAATAAATAGTAGTGGGTCCTATTTATGTTACCCAGCGTTGAGTTTTGTCTGAGTGACAGGAGAGTGAAAGAACACAAGCACGTGCTCCCACTAGGTCGTCTGACATGGACGGGGGTGGGGGTCGTGACAAAGTGACTCACGCGACGGGTTTCAAATGCCCACAACACTCGCCCTTTCACTCAGACTGAAAACGCAGTTTTTGCAGTTAAAGGCTAAACTTTCTGCTTAGTAGTTCACTCGACCGATCCATCCCTTTTACCGTTTAACGGTAGCATTCCACATTTTTTCTAATGACACTACTATCTTGTAGCAGCAACAAGAAGAAAAAAATTTAATGTTCTCGGTCCTGAATGGCAACATACCACAGGTAAAACTTGTATCGCGTGAAACACCACAGGCAGAATTTTCTTTAAGACGGTCACCACTAGGTCCAACCAGAGGTAATTATGAAACTGTGCTTTCTGACTTCACAAGTTTACGTCCAGCAGAGAAAGTATACTTTCTTCCTAGTGCCTGGATCCTGTATAAAAGCAGGTGAGAAATTAATCGCCAGACTATATTTTGTCCCTGGTAATAACGTAGCACATTGTCACGGACGCGTATGCGCGTAATTTTGTGGTGCATGGGTTGTAAGCTAAAAATAGTGCGTATGACGTCAATGCACCGTGTTTGTATTGGTATAATAATAATAATAATAATAATAATAATAATAATAATAATAATAATAATGAATATTTATAACGCGCGATAACACATTTCATGCACACATCGCGCGGACGAGGGACACAGACACTCTAGTGAACAACGACTACACAAACACACACACACAGACACACACATATACACAAAGACAGAGGGAGGGATGAACGCAACACTGACCAACAGGTCAGGATACAGATCGGGGAAAGGACCTAATAGAATAACCCCGTGGTGTCAAGTCTTCGCATTTTAACTTCGCCAGTTTCTCTCAACCATGTCTCATGACAATCTCATTGTCCCTGATGAATTCCGCGATCTCAGCGCGTTTTAGAGCTTGTAGGGCAGAGGAGACTGACTGGCATTGAAGAGCATGAGAGCCGTAGACAAACAGAAGTGTCTGTACGAGTCTTTGTGACTTCTTGGAGATGGATGAGTGGCGGTACTTCTAAGCCCGGGTGTCATGCAGGGTCCGACAGAGCGACGAACCAATGCTGGAGGTTGGGGGCAAAGGAGACAGCCTCGGAACTTGAACTGAAGCGGGGTGATGAAGTGTCATCCACATGTGTGAGATCCACTCACTACTGCCGTAAATATCCATTGATCCCTGGTGTAGCAACGACGGAGCTTATACGAATCGCTGTAAGAGGGTAGATCATCAACCGTAGCCGCAGTAGCTGGCTGCTGCATAGTGAAAATGTTCAAGCAAGTAGGATTGACTGAACAGCACGCAGAGTGCTGTGTATCTTAGGCACACTGTGAGTACACAGAAATCCAACACAAAAGTACAAAGTTGTTTCAATTAATGGACGGAAACAATGCAAATTACACCACTGTGTATCCGGGATTGTGACGCATAAAACAATACAAAACTCAGTTAAAAAGTAATAATAGTACAATGAAAAACAATGAAGATAACCATAATGAGAGGTCACGTCAGGTGTGTCAAGCCCGCACAGTGAACCAGGCCCAAGGTCAAGTTGTATACATCAGTGATCTTGATGTGGAGTGCAACATTATCTGCTGGTTGATGGTTACACCCAGTGAAAAGCACACAATGCTATGAACAAAGCTGGTGGTGCCATCCACTGGATCAATTATCCAAGTAGGTTGATCGGTCAGAGTTATCGCAGAGTCTTAGACAGACACAGTAACTTCACCAATAAACCTAGTCTGTGGCAGACACTAGATCGGCCGGACTAGACTTGGTGTCCACTCACTGTCTTCTCCATCCAAAATGCATCAGTTGATCACCTCACCTGCCTTCTTTGCCACTTCAAGCGCCAAAAACGTAGTAATCGTCCAGTTCTTGCTATAAAACTTCCACAAGCATCGTCTCCGTGATTGGCATCGTACAACCAGATCTATTCAAGTCTCGTGTGACCGTTAGGCCGATGTGTCGCAATTCAGTAACAACGCATGCAGTGAAGCTTCTTCTCAAGGGAAATACAGAACTCAACAGAGGAATACAAAAACTCTAAGTAAATACTTTCAGTGGACGATGGCATTTCCACACAGGGAGAATACAGAGAAAAGAGATCTAGCCGATATTGTTACAACCACCGTTGCAAGGGCGGTAACTCGGTATGCCCGTATTGTATGGCTGTCAGGAAAACCCCAGAGCATATCAGCTCAGTACACATGACGACATGTAGGCTGGGAGGGGGTATGACCAGGAATGTGAGCGCTGTTATCTGAAGCTGAAACTGAGTAGTGTTAGGGAGGGAGAAAGAACAGTGCGTTGTAAGAAAGAGAGAGACACTGAAGGTGCAAGACGACTCGGAAGCTGAAATTCCCTCTGACTGATGGCGGTTGTGAGGTACTGTTTGGGGTATTTTATTTCACATGATTTTGATAATTCATTTGGGTGTAATTGGGTTATATTGTTATTGAGAAACCTGAGTATGTTTTATGATACCATGTCAGAATAATGTGTGAACGGCGGTATGCCGATTTTTTGCAAACGAAATGTATAACTTGGAATCAAAGATTACTTTTGACTTTATGAAAGGCTCGTAGACAATTTATAGCGTATTCGGGAAAGTTTTGCACCTGATTAGGTATTGAAGTTAATGGAACTCAGTAAACAGAAAAGGGCTTTGAGAGATTTTGTGAGTGGGACTGTTGGTAATGCCACAGCCTAAAGTTAGATCAATTTAGGGTTTTTACAGAGGGGCAGATCAAAGGATCAATCTGAGCGGCGACATCTGAGGAGTGTTGAGCCGAGCCCTGCTTTCAGCGAGACTGACTAGGCGAGCTGGTACCTAGCCAGGGGGGGAGTAATGCGACTGTGGAGGTGGAGGTGACGTGTTTACCCACCTGCACTAGTGACAACATAAGTGGGGCTGGGAGCCCTGACGGTAGCTTCGTTTCTGCACCCGTCTTGGAGTAAGGGACCGTGCCGGTTCCCCATGTCAGAACAAGGTAGGAGTGGTAACTTATTCCCTCCGGAACAAGAGGGACTAATTAGAATCGAACTGGAATCAGACATCTATGAGAAGTCGGACTGCGAAAACAGAAACATTATCGCTCAAACTTAAGTTATAGCAGCGATGAATATCCAGGTGAAGGGACTCCGACATAGTCGGTAATTGATGTACTGCCGGTGACTGATCAAGAGTGACTTTTGTTTGCGGAGAGTACGTGGTGACGAAGGATTGTCACAAGCGATTCAATGACTGTTTTGTTTGTGGAAAATGGATATCATGCAAATATGGATACTGGCCTGGTGCTGTTCCATATACTGACTGGATAGATGTATATAATATTGACTTTGACATGGGTAGATGATACGGCTTGAGTGTTATTATTTCCGATGCATTTCCATGAGTATTTGCCCGTGCTAAGCTACCTTGCCACACATGGTGGGGGAAGGAACATAGGGGTTGTTTCAGTAAATAAGAGAGAATAGTGTAACTAGTTGTGAACATCGGGTTAGTTCGGATTGGTATTACTTTTTGGTTGTAAACAGGGTTTGTGGGAGACATTAGGTTAGTTTGTTGATGTGGGAAAAATATGTCGATGTTGGGTTGGAGGGGAGTTAACAATGTAACGTGACGTTGGGTGAGATTATACGAGGTGTACTTGTAGTTGTACTTATGTCGAGTGTTTGGCGACCCGGGGAGCTTGAGAAATTACACCTGGCTGGGGCCTCGTTGATCTTCACTGCCGGTCTTGTGTTGTGTTGTGCACGAGTGTTGGTAGAAGGGACACACCCCTACAACCCTCCTTTTACTGCGGAGAGGGGATGGGGAAGTAACACACATTTATTTCATTACTCAGAGTTTTGACGGACTTAAACAAACCCCTTGAACTCACAGTACATGCACACACGCTTTATGAAAAAAAGTGTGTTTATGTCTGCGCTGGATGGGAATCTAAGCTATGCAGGGCACACTTTGAACTTCAGCATCATAGTAGCACAACCTGAATATTTTTCTCACATTTTATTCTTTGCCATCAATACAGTTTTTGTGATGAACAATGATAGTTGATACATTTTAATGTGGTAAACATAAATGGCAGATGTAAACATAAGGATGAAGAAATCCAACACAAATAGTTAAAACTGACAAAAACAGAAAGGGGAAGAGGAAGAGGGAAAAGGGAGAGACAAGAAACAAAGTACAAGGTAACTGCCACATTTTATAAGAGTTCAAAGGGGTTTGAGGTGTCTGCGCTGTGAGATATAAAGTACAACCCCTCTATTACGATGCTAACTGTTATGAGTCCCCCTCCATGTGTGAACCCCGTCAAGCGAAGGGTTGCGGTCTCCATGGCTACTCTCCTGTCGTACAATATGCGAGCCCGATTGGTTGTTCGTTCTAGTACGTGGGGG
>SMGT01013759.1:227680-289098 GCA_004794575.1 Lanistes nyassanus | reverse complement strand
GGGGGGGGGGGGGGGGGGGCGAATGTAGGCCAGGAAGGAGAAAAGGGGATAGAGGAAGTGCGTCAGCCACCCGTCACAGAAGAGTAGAGAGGGGCCACGCACCCGTCCCCCTTGACCGCTTGTCGTGGCACAGCTGTAGTGTCCAATAGCCTCAAGCTACACACAGATCGCGCGCGATCGCGTCTGTCATTTTTGGTGCAGGGTATCCGCACTTCGAACACTAGCATCGTCAGGTTGTTCCAAAAGTAGTGTCCGCAATAATGGCTTCTACATCTACACAATAAAAGAAAACAGTTAACTCTTGAAATGCAATTCCATGCGGCGAAGAGGGGGTAAGAGAAGAAAATCTGCGATTTCGATTATGATTATCGATTGTTGCTTGAATTTGAGTTAAGATTCAAGCAACAATCATGAAGGAAGCGATTATCCAGAGGTTGGAAAGTGGAGAAAACAGGAAACAAAAACTGGCAAAAGTGCGACAAACATCAACAATAATATTTGACCAGAAAGCTGATTAAAGAAAAAGTATTCTGTGCAGTGATGGACTATGGCTGTGACGACTTTATGCCATCGAATGGTTAGTTACGACATTGTATCATTGGTAGTGTTGAGTAATGAGAAGGGGATGTCAACAAAATTGATATTGACGACTGGATGAAAATATTCGCAAGCATTTGTGAAAAATACCAACTCCCTTTCATTTAAATTTACCTTTTTATAGTTTTTTATTTGATAAAATGTTGGCTGTGGTACAGAATAAAAATGTGTAGTTTACAGTGTTCATAAGTTCATAAAAATTTCTCGATTGTTCCTTCTTTCTAGTTTGGTTTCTAATAAGACCACCCCTCTAATAAGACCGTTTTCGCTGTTTTTTTCCAAATTCGCAATAGAGAGGTACTACTGTAAACACTTTCCTCGGGGGTTTTTTCTTCAAGATCTTTTAGTTTGATTTTAAGGTCTCTTTCGTGTTCATTTATTCTTATTTGATGCATGTGAAATGCTACCTCCTTTTATTTGCAGCAGTATTGTTTCTATTTTTAAACAAATCTGATCTGTAGCTGAAGCACAATATTCCATATACAGATGCACTCGATCCAAAAAGCGTTACCACAACCAACAGCGCCACCACACGGTGAGCACTTGGCACAAATGGGGTCTGCGATCATTCCGCATATGAAACTTTGTGTGTGTGTGTGTGTGCAAACAGAGCACCACACAGATTACTGCTCAGTAACTATCTCTTCAAACAGCCAAAGAAAATGCACAGAATTATGTTTTGTTCATTTCGCCAGAGATAAGGAAAGTTAAGCCCGTTATTTGTTCACAGGAGTGGCGTTTACAGGTGGCTCTTGAGGGGGCCCGCGCTTCAGGCAAACACGCACACATGCGCACTGCATTAAAAATGAACTCGACGAAGATTTTGCTTGGAAGAAACTCTGCCTGGCTGTATATACTGGTATAAAATACCTGTACGGCATCAAAATACTGTTGTGGGTACCGGTACCTCTGGACTTTTCACCCACACGGTTTTGTACCACATCCTGGAAGCAAACAAGACCTGAACTTGAAGTGCAGCAAAGGAAAGTTTATCTGCAGGTATTGCTACAGTGTGGGTTTGTATATACTTGTCTAGCGCTCTCGGGGAACTCCCCGCTCAACTCGCCAGTAGCACAATCACGCATGCAGCCAGCACAAGGGAGACAGCCACGCAATACACTACAGTATCCACCTCAAATCTCTAATAGCTCGGCCAAATAATACTGGCCAATAGAGGCGCAGCACGATTCTGGCTTTACTTTTTCACCTGCTTGTTTGTGTAGAATGCACCCTCTTAGTATTAGATGCCTCTTTGGGTAAGGGTGGAAGGCAGACATTTTTTTTCAAGTGCTTCCAAGCAATAAGCGTAGCTGCTTTTTGTATTTCTGTTTCAGTAATAACTTCTTTTGCTAATTTTATATTAACTTTTTAACAAAGATTTGTTACATTTTCAAAGTGTCCTATTTGTCATGTTTTCTAACTAATTGTAAAGAGATCTTAACGAGGAATGGTCGGATCAATAGGATGATTCAATCGTCGCTAAAGCAGCCATTTCTATTAAGAAAGACAGAGGGACAGAAGGAAAAAGTCAAGTCTGGTTTGCTGTAAAGTTATCAATATCACCTACAACTTTTCGTGAGTTAGGGTTATTTCTTCGCTTATAAAAAAGATAATCGATAGTGAGATTTAGCACCAAGTTTATTCTTTGTCTTCTTGACATAGATTAAAAATGTCATACAAGCATTAAACATTACTCCAAATAGCAAAAGTGTTTTTATTTAAAAAATAAAGAAGTGGTACTTTCAAATTATAAGTACTTTAACAATTTGCTGTTTGTAATATCCTCATACTTACGCTGTGTAAGGTTAAAAAATGTAGTTGAAGAAATTTGCTTGGATGATAATAGAAGAAAAGGCCACAAGCCAAACTCTCTGACAGCTCACTGGAAACAATCAAAACAAAAAATGGTTTGTCATTTTCAAGAAGTGTATTATTTGTAAGCAACAGATCACGGAAAAAGAATAGAGTATACTTAGACTTAATACGTTTATATTAATTAGTCACAAATCTCGCCAAAATCTCCTGGACGAAACACAAAACAACAAAGTGGGAAGATTTGCTGGCTAAAAGGAGCCTCTCCTCCCCATTATCAGGAAAGAAATCAGGGTTGGTTCACCCACACGTCATAATACACTTGCTAAGACCATCTTGCAAGGCACGCTGGAAGGGGGGAAGTGGACTAGAAGACCAAGGATAAGCTCGATTAACAACATCAAGGAATAGACAATTGGCATCCATCTCTGCCACAGATGGAAGAAGAGAGACCAGGATGGCAGAAGCTGAATCCCACACGTCGTGCCCCCCTCCCCACGACCTTGTCTGTCATGGGACTGAGATAAGATGAACAGGTACTGTCGACAAACTTCTCCGGATAATGATCTAATCTGCAAAGAAGTTTCTTGAATTCACTACGACAATTACAAATGACTGAAATTTTTAGAGTAAATAAAGTAGTTCATGGCAACCAGTTTCAAAGTTCTTTTTATAAGTGTTTTTAGGAATAAAATTATCTATGATTCATACCAAGCTCATATCCTGCGTTGGATGTTAAATAACCTGCTGTCGTTGGCTCAGCAGCTTCTGTAAATAAATGGGTAGGATTCTACTTTAACATGATGTGGTACAAATTTTCACGCTTGGAACATCTAAATATCTTACAAAGTGTTGCCAAAGGTCTTATTCCTAAATTTTGCTACCCTGTTCTTTCACAGGCAAGTACCTAAATTTTTCATAAACTTCTCACTAGGTCAATATCTTCAGGTTAGCATTGAGCTCTCACAATCCGAAGGTTTATCAATGACTTGGAATACTATAAGTCTGATGCATTTGAATTGTATGAAGTAAAGAGTTGTGTACGTAGAACAACCATTTCGAATTAAGCATGGTTTGGTTTTCATGGATTGCATAATTCTCTGTTCCTAGACTTGTACCTTCTCTTCGAGATGCTTCACATGTCCTCAGATTCTCCAGAGACTGCCGTGAAAAGGTGCAGCCGAATATTGACCTGCGATTCACGACATCCTTGGACATCCGGACGACAACCTTATCACTGACCAGGCCGTCGTGGAAACAGCCAGATTCCGTGAAAACAGCAGGTTCTTCCCCGAACCACACGGCATCCAGTAAAAGAACTATATTTTATAAAGATAATTATAATCAATACTGAGTCTTTTAAAACAAAATATAAAACACGACATTTAAAGTTAACTTAGTTCTGTGTGGTGAAAGCAGACGCCTAATAGTTTGGTTGGTGTCAAAGTGTCCGACACATATTCAATTTATTTTGTTTACAAGCAATTTCATCCACTTTTATACAATCTACCTGTTGATCCCGTGTGTCTGATTTGATACACCTGAAAATCTTTTTTGCTGTTGCTTAGGTCCTCTGGAAACTGGCAAACGAGTCTCCACTGCTGTGTTTCCTCCTCTAAAGTGACATTACAGGAGGTGTGGCTGTCTGAAAAAAGTCCAGTAAGTTTAATGAAAACAGAAAATGCCTGTCACTCTCGTAAAATTTCAAAATGTTTCTCACTTCTATAAAGAGCAAGACTTTTCCTTTGAAGCATCATCGACTACGATGACGATGAACATTCCTCCCATTTGCCTTGGTAGGCCAGAAAGAACGATTTAAAGTTTATGATGATTTTCTTGCCAAAATATGCAAAGGGCCAAAAATATGCCCAGAACTATTCTTTGCTTCTGTAAAAATTTTTATTAAGAGAGATATATTTAGTGGGCCGGATACTAGGTCTACAGAGTGGAATACAATTGTTTTAAAAAATTACCATGCATGAAACAGCTTGACAGAGTTGGTGAGCAACACATCAAGAAAAACAAGAAGACATGCTTCACTTTGACGGGGCTGGTATTTAATGACAAAGAGAACAAACCGGAAACCAACCTTCCAAGTGATGAAAAGCTAAACACAGAAAAAAACGATTTTTCAAAATATTCGTTGAAAACATACGTATATTAAGCATCCTCCCAATGATAATTAATGAGTTATTAATGTTATTAACGCATTAGCTAGTCTAGGTTAAAGGTTTGGGAATTGTAGCCGTTAAAAATAAACAGCTATAATGCGACTAATATTAAATGATAAATTCAAGTTACACGTGCCAAAAAATACTCGATATTTAAATATTCTCAATGCACAGGTTTGAACCTGTAAAGGAAAGAAATAAAATTTTACAAAATGAAATTAATCACAAGTGGTATGATTTCACAGCTCTACCGTACTTCAGGCATTTGAATGTCGTACCTGTTTCCCTCTTTATTCATCTCTGGCTGCTTTGTGGGCTCTAGTTGGTCCATCGCATAAATACTGTTATAAGAACCCTGTTTAATGTTGTCAAACTGGCGCACACACGCTCGATTGCACGCACGCACGGACGCGCACACACGCACACACACAGAGGTACACACATGCAACCGCAAGTGGGGAGAGAGAAAAAGACCTTTGATGGTATTAAGTGAAACTTTTTAATCCTTTTCACCCATTATTCAAGAAAGACAACCTCTATCCTTAATGTCTGTAAAGAGAAAAAGCCAAACGGGATGCGGGACCCAGTTTCCGACAGTCTCTCTCTTCCTGGTCCGTCTTCTGCTGTCTGTGAGCGCTGTTCGTTCTTTGATGATGTCAAGCCAGATTTTCCTTTGCCATCTTTTCCACCTTCCGCCTTCCAGTGTACGACCGCCTCCTTGGTTTTTAAGGCGTCCGCTTCCGAGGCGGGAGGTCGGTGGTTCGCATCCCAGCCGAGTCATACCTAAGACTTACAAATTGGCAATCTAGTACCTGCCCTGCCAGACGCCTGCCTCTACAGGGAACAGTACTAGGACTGGTTGGTCCGGTGTCAGTATAATGTGACTGGGTGGGACTGAGGCCCGTGTTGCGCCATCAGTCCCACGTGTAGCAGCACGTAAGCTTTGTCTGAGTAACACCGTCCTGATATGCACCTAGTTTGCGGCTGGACGTTAAGCAACAAATACCCCCCCCCCCGCCTTCCAGTGTACCTGGGAAGATGGTCTTAGCAAGGGGATTATGACGTGTTGTGTGGCTGAACCATGCAGGATTCCTTTTCCTATCACGGCGAGGAGCGGCTCCTTGGGACCAGCCAGTCTGTCTACTGTATTGCGGACATAAACGTACAGAAGCAACCGGAAGCAATCAGGATACCGCTCGTTCTTGAAGTCTGTCGGTCAGTTCTGAAGATCCTGACTGCTGCCACGACCGGCATGCAATCTTGTCGGACACCTAGTGTGGTCGGAAATAAGTCGCCTACCTGGTTGCTTAGAGTCTCAGCAGTGTGTGCATTTCAAATGTTCAGTGGTCTGCAATAGGCTTTTTTGAGTGTCAAACCACCGCAGCACTTGCTAGAGGCCATTGCGTCATAGTCAGCCGAAAGCCTTGGAATCGACGAATTTGTGGAACAGGTCTTTCTAATGTTGGAGATGTTTTTCAACGTTTTCATCCATTCCTCATCATCTTCCAGTTTTTCTTCTTAACCGTTAACGATGATAGACACTTCTAAATTATCACAATGCATCCTATCGAAACAACTATCCAACGTCTTACAGATCTTTACTTAATGCTACGAAAAAAGTTATATGTGGCACCAACAACAGAAAAAGGTGAATTCTATTTAGTAATCTCTAGAGTTAAACACAATGGGTACAACCTGTCACGCTCTTCCTGCTCTCTCTTGTGGCTTTCATTCTCCGCCGTCTCTCTCTCGAGGTGTCGTTCCATATCCGTCAAAGAATTCCTCCGCACACACTCTTTTCCATGCCTGTGCGGCCAAGACTGCATTAAAAATAGCATTAGAAAGAGTAATGACCTTTGATACTGCGCAAACAAAACCACTCGCTTAGTGAGCGGGATGACTACATTTAATAGGGATCCTCTTATGCACACGTTGTGTACCGACGGTTAGGTGTGTCAAGAACAGCGCCGTTATAAAGAAAGGGTTGGCAGATCTTTTTCGAGGATCTGCATTGTCCCTTTCTTTATGCCCTCTCTTTGCTACGTGTTTGGGCACGGTAAGCTCCCTTGGTCGCATGCGTCTGCATACTGTTATGTTGAGCGTTTCAAGTACTTCCTGTTGCAGTGATAAAGACATGTTTTCGTCAAAGCCGTCTACACGCTTATATTTAGAGCCGCCACTGCTGCTGCTGCCCACTGGCTGGAGTTTCTCTGAGCGACTGCCTTTCCGCTCGTTCGCCTGTTCCTGCTCTGCCTTACAGGGTTCGGGACCCCACTGCTCACTGCCCTTTGTCCGTTCCGTACCCCACTTTTGTCGCGTGGAGGCCGGCTGCGACGGGGGCATTGTCCGGACAATTAGCAGCTGGCCAGTGTACGTTGTTAAATGTACAAATGTTAGAATGAAAGGGTACTAATCAATACTTCAAATTAGCAAGTATAAGTTGGCTTGCATTCGTGACTCTTATGTTACCTTATTATTAATTTAAAATAAAGATCTATTCATAAACGATAGTGTTACAAATAAACTGTAAAAAAACTCATCTGTTAATAAACAGCTAGATAGTTCATACCTACAAGCACTGATTTATTATATCAGAATATAGGGATATTGTTTCAACACCGCAGTCTGGGATATCTTTAAATATTCTACTAATTCGTCTATTTCAAATAAATGTACAAAACCAAAACACTAAAAATCTCTGCTTCGGGAAATAGCTTTTAGTGAGTCCGATATTCCCTTTTCTGGAAATATAACGTGGATGGAACGTCTTAACAAAGTTAAACGCACACAAGTAGCACTCACCTTGTTCCAGTCTTCTTTTCCCAGTCGTCACTCGACTGAGACCTGCACCTTCTTGTTTACTGTCTCGTCACCGTCGGCCCAAGGTCTCTAAATTTAAAGATCCTCCATTTTTCTGGCAAGAAGCCAGAATATCATGGCCTGTCTAATCTCAAACTAAAATATCTCGTTCCCCTATCCTTATCCTGCCCCACTAGGGCGATTTCTCGTAAACTAGGTCAGGTTAGCGAACATTTTCGTTTATGAGTCTCGGTGATAGCATAGTGAAAACCCTTCGTAGAAGTGAACACAGCTACAGTGTGAACAGATTTCGAACTTGTTGCCGGACAGAAGTGTCGTACAGGTTCATCGAAGAACACTGTGTGTGTGTGTGTGCGTTGGTTCGTACACCCTCAAAGAGGTTTACACCGTTGCTATGCTTCTGTCATGCTTGAGTTCTTTCGTAGTAGTTGTAGTAGTTTCACATCTCTAAAGGCCTCACAAGTGGCGATTACAAACTTGAACATAACAAGAAAATGTCTTCTAAAAATTATTTGGGGCTTTCTTTCTTTTTGCCTTCTATGAAACACACACTGTGAAGACTGGGGATCAGAGATTAATATGTTCCCCTAAAGCAGAAGTGCAAGTTCTCATTGACTTCATGTGAAACGCTGTGGCCGTGACTGCGGTTGTGCTGTAACTGTTCATTAATTTGAATTTGACTGTAGGGGCAAACTGTATAGGCGTCCCTTTCTCCTGTAGATGCATGGGACTTCCGCTATTCGTGTGTTAGTGTGTGTGTGGCTCCTGCTGTCTGCTTACTGGTAAGAGGTACAGACGTGCATACAATCTATTTAACCTAGCTACAACTGACAGAAGACGAGAATAACAAGGCTAACGTCGCCAAGGTGACTCAAGCGATAGGCCATGTATGTCGTACTTTCTAACGCCGGAAAGATTTTGTTGTACGGCTAGCTAGAACTCTGCGCTTTGTATGCCCCAAGGGAGTGCCTCGACAACCACCTACTTCACAGATATTTTGTTATGTGAGGGAAGGGCGACAAATTTCATACGTCATGCAAGTGCAATCTATTTATGTTCATGTTTATTTCTGCGAAAGCGACTTACTAGACCGTTCGGTGGCAAATCAGGTTTGTGGTGAATTAGACCGACGGAAAAACAGACAAAAATATGGTCAGGCCTCCATTCATTCATCCATGAGAATGAATTTTACCAGACACACAAACAAACACACAGAAAGACGGGCACATTGTGTGCAACACATAACTCAGGTGAGTCGGAGAAAAAAATTCTAATTATGACTAGACTGTCCTACCAAAATAACCTCTGCACCAAGTAGAGATTCAACCCCCACCCCACCCGCTCCGTCCAATGCTGGAGGGAGTGTCGTATATAAACATGTCTCGACTCCCCTTGACGAATACCTCCCTGCACAAGGTCGTTACGTATTTATAACCCGAAGTGTTTACTTGGTTTAGAATGTGTTTTCCAAAAAATGGTGCAAAGGTGTACATCTAAATCTATTGCCAATTTATTCTGCAACTTCTATTACTAAAACCTCTACCCAAAGTCTATCTCACGACAATTAACATAGTTACAAAGAGTGGCACACCTACCATTTCCTGCTATGACAACCCAAACAAAGTACTGGCAGCGCTAGACACAACCGTATGCTGACGTATGCAATCAAGGGAGCCTACCGTACCCAGCTTTCATGAATTGATACACTGGTAAATTTTGCAACGTGATTGTATGATCATGTGCCAGATCCCCGTAAAAAGCCTTTAAAGGGTTTAAAACGAAGTTGTGTAGTTTATTCCCTCTTTTATCCGTACAGGTAAAATCTTATTTAGGCACATTCAGACCAATACTTTCTGCTCCTTGTTTCACACTATGTTATACCTTACTCAAAGTAATGCTGCCATGAAATCTTGCGTGGCTGAATATTGCTTTAATAACGCATACACTCCGTAACTGGTAATTAGATATTAACCAAATCTTGAAAGACAGTATGACCTTAAGGAACCAACCCTTAAATAACCGTGATTTGCCGAACAACGGTAAATACAAGTTGTATAAGCATGAAATTCATGTAAGCAAATCTTGCAATTTTTCACGGGAAAAAAATCTCAGATAATAACATCAGGACTTGAGGTTTTGATGTTCAGACCTCTGCCAGATGTCGAGTGCAAGTAATGCAAACTGATCTCCATAAACTTGATAACAAAGGTGATGATAACTGACCAAAAGTTTTCCATGTAAAGATATCCCTGTATAGCAGTTATCACACTAGAAAATATCAAGCTACTTGCAATTGTTATGTCTCGGCTGCATGTTTGACGTTAAGTTTCCATACAAGGTTTTATGCGTGCACATACACACTACAGTCAAATATGCATACATACATCCAAAGCAACAGGAACACAGTTGCACTGTGAGATTTTCATGCATCAGAATGTGTGTGTGTGTGTGTGTGTGTGTGTGTGAGAGAGAGAGAGAGAGAGAGAGAGAGAAAGAAAACATGTTTCTGCTTTTCATGGTTGCTGAGCAACGCGAACACCAGAAAGCTCTTCCTGAAGAACAGTAAGTCCGTTCAATAGAACGAACTTAAATTCGTTCCATTGAAAGCTGAACACAAATATAATTTTCAGACAGCGGTAGACAGCACTGTAAAACTGTTAGTGATACCAAGTTTGTAACATTTCCCCAAAACGTTATTACGTTGATCACATGAGATCCTTTCATGCCGTGTACTTTTTCACTCTTTCTGCGAGTGACGAGAATGCTATTTTCGTTTTTAAGAATTCGATATGACTTGGAGCTGGGCCGCATGAGCTTGAAGTTCCTTTCTGCTCATAAAAGTGCCCGTAAAACAAAGTGAGCGTGTCGTTTGATTGTTTCTTTTACAAAAGGCGATCTAGATAACAGTTCATGCAGCTCCCCAGGTTTGTTATTCAAACGCCGATATACTTCCTTGTTAAGCAGAAAGGGACTGCTATTAATAGATGTTTTCTGCCTGCCGAAATGTTCAGGCACACACAAGCTGATGGCTTCACGCACACACACACAGAAGGCGGGGGTACAGTAACTAGGTGTGCGAAAAGCAATTTCTGAGGAGAGGTTAAGCTAATGTGCCTTATGACTAGATGACAGGTTACGATCGTAGTAAACGGACTTACTGAACTCCTGCTTCGGACGGTTATTATCCTGGCAATGTCGCTGTAAGGCCGTGCAGTAGATAACTAGAGCACTGGGCAATGTTAAAAAATCTTGGATCACTGATGGCGTCATATGTCTAGCTACAGCTAATAAAGTAGCACTGCCCAAAATTTGCAATCTTAATTTATCATATTGTCACAATGCTACCTTTTAAAAAGCCTAGTTCAGAAAAGTTCATTTAAATAGAAAACAGCTGACTCTGATGCATCTCTTAGTTACATTTACCCTCCGCCGCAGAGGCACACACACGCACACAGAACAAGCACTCACACATTCACGCCCGCCCCCCGCACACACATAATACATCTACGCATGCACAGGTAGGTAATTTACACAAAAATGCGTCTGAGCTCTCTTTGTCTCTTCTCTCTAGTTAGTCCAGGACCACTGCACCTAAAGACAATCACTAACAAACTTTATAAGCCAACACACTGGTATAAACATTTAAATAGGGTGAGTGTAACTGGAAGACCCTCCTGTTTAATATTGAAAATTGTTTCCACTGTCACTTGGATCCTTTTCCTGCGACTCTTCATCTGACTTCATAATATGGCAATACGCAAATGTACTTGATAACAAATACATACGTAATTTCCCATTTCCCGATTCAAGGTAGCGTTGTGTTCATTATGGTTCGAATTAGGGTGGTGGTGGTAGGGGGGCTATGATTTAAGTGGTTTAGATTAAAAGAATGGGTTTGGTCAAAGTAAGGGTTAAAATTGCTAAATCAGTCTGGCCTAATCGTGCCGCGTAGCCTTAATAGCACTGCGGCAATAGCTGGATATTAAGCGTGGAAAGCTGTTGGCTCGAAGGCAGGTCTGAATGAAGATTATATCCAGGAATTAAACATTGTGGAGACATCCTTAGAACATTGCCTTCCTGAAATGGCCATCTTACTGCAGCTATTACTTAGTGCTGGTGCTTGTTTCAATGCACAGCTTAGCTCCCCCAACCTCATCTTATAGTGCGAAATCACAGCGAGGAGGAAGCACTGTTTCAATAAAATTAATTACCTAGCGCAGTACCAAGCCAGTTCTCTGCTGAACTCCATGAGCTTTCGTATCCCCTGTTGGTATTTATATGTGTACGTAAATTACACCGGGTGAAAGGACTTTTCGACCGCTTTTACGATGGCAATGGCTGATAACGATAACATATAAGGACAGCCATGTTGCAACTCGTTTGATTTCATAAGCGTATAATAAATTCTTCTCCCTTCCTTCTAGTCTCAGGTTGTCAATGTAACTTTTATGTTCTTAGATAAAGAATATTGTTTAATACTTTCAGTCAATTGTATGCTTAAAAGGACGATCCATTTCCTGAAATTTTTTTAGGTGCACCCCATCAAAAGCGATAGCGTCATTGAAGCAAGTGACTACCTGCATGACTTGCGAGTCGTGACCTGTCGGTGTACATTCTCTTATCGGCAGGACCAGCAGATATTTTTGTTGTTATTGTGGGATTACTGATCAATGATGCTATGATTATAAATTCTAATTCACCAATTTCTCAGTTTTGTTTCAAATTTTGCAGATGCTTGTATAGCCTGTAAAGCGATATTCCTGGTTTAAATTAGTTTTACGATAATTTACAAGCTGCTGCTTATGGTCAGAATAGCTGAGTGGTTAAAGCATCGGAGTTAGAAACCGCTTGTAGATAGTTCGAAACCCATGGTTGACCCCCCAACCCTTTTTTTGTGAAAGCAGCCACTGCATTCAAGCGAATGATTTGAAAAATTAATGCTTCATTCATTCAAATTTATCTGTCATGAGGCACGCACGTCTTTTGTAGTCATCGATTGCACTTTCAATTAAGCTACACGAATCGTGCAGACAGAAGAAGGTACCCCAGAAGCGCGCGACCAGTCGTGTGGACAGAACACCTGCTAAAAGTGTTGCCAGGTGTTGGGTGCTAGTAACGCAAACTTACCTCCATAAACTTGATAACAAAGATGATGACAAGCGACCGCCATTCTTCCGCCATTAGTGTATTTATCATCCTACAAAATTTCAAGCTTCTTCTTTTGCTGCTCCTAATGCTTCAACTGCATGCTCGAGGGCGGCCAGTTCAGCGCTGTGGGAGTGATTACTTCACTAATACTTAAAATCTATTCATACAAAGCTGTATGCTTACACACTTACTGTCACACAAACATACATATAAAGCTACAAGAACTCAGCTGCTCTGTAAGATTTTAACTCATCAGAGCCAGGTACAAAATACATAGGAAAAGAACAAACAGGTTTCTTAACTGCTATTTCTGATAGGGAAGAAAAAATATTAACATTAATGGACTATTTATCTTATCCAGGGAGACAATGCAGAATCCTGTAATATTGAACACATTTGACAAGCAATCTGTACCGTGGGTTATCACTCATGAACAGCCTTCACGAATTCTTAACTTTATAAGCGATCACGAAAAGCTTGAATGAATTTTTGTCCATTAATCAATACATCAGTACAATAATGAGAAGTATAAGTGAAACGTAACTTTCCCTGCTTTATAAACGATCAGGAAAATCTTGAATGAACTTTTGTCCATAAATCTGTACATCAGTACAATAATGAGAACTATAAGTGAAACCTAACACTTAGCCTGGTTTATTTGTTTGTTTGTTGTTGTTGTTTTGAAAATCCACATTTTGGTATCTACTGCACCTTTTTCTTTTCTTTTTTTTTTTGGGGGGGGGGGTGCTAAGGAGAGGTGATGATGGCTAATTTCTAACTGGGCTCGGCACATTTATAATACCTTCCAGGTGTCTGTTTAATTTTGAGCGAATGCGTATGCAACTGTTCTTGTTGTGTATGCGTTTTGTTCTTTTGTGTCTCGTCATGTTGTGTTGTACTGCACTGTTCTCTGTTCTGCGCTGTGCTGCTGAGTTATGCTGTGAAAAGCTTGCCTGGATCAGTTCAGGAAGTTGTATAAATTTCAGTGATCGCGTCTTGTCTTGGTGAAGACATTACTGGTTTTCCGAAGGAACGGACTCTAAATAGAAATCACTAAATATATTACACAGTCACTGGTCCTGTGCAGGCCTCATCATCCAGCCTTCTGCGTCTCCGCCTAAAGCTGAGATGAGTCCTAGACCCGCTACAGGAGACTCGAACTGTGATACTGACATAAATGGAAGCATTTGAAGTAGCTGTGCTGGAACCATGTAAGGATTTTAGTGTAGTGAGCATGACATAAGCATGTGTAAGATCCCTAGCAATCCAGTGGTGTAATTATCTCTTTGTCTGTTATCTACTCCTCGCCTTCTAACCAGTTGTCTTATGTAAAGAACTTATGCTAAGAGTTCACGTTAATACACAAAAAACCTTATTGTTAAAGCAGTACATAATAACATTAAATGGATGTTTGAATCTTAAATACAAGAAATTCATGATACAACCACAAAAAGTACCCTCCACGAATTTCTTACTGTACGATAACTTCTCCACATTAACTGTTCAATGAATGCGACTCAAACTCACCTTTGTCCGTATTTCAACAGGTTTGAACCCTGGATTTCAATGCAAGAAGAAAATGGTATGAATTACAAATATTTACATCACTTTCACTCCTGTGCACCCAGGTTTGTCTTATCAGAGCAAAAGACCGAACTATCGGTATGGTAGTCTTGTTATATCTGAAGAAAATTGCTTCGGATGTTGTATTCCTTTATTCAAGAGACTTGATTCAAAGACCTGGAAACAGAAAGAGCAACAAAATAAGTACACGAGACCAAAAGGTCTAATGTGACCCACCTGTTAACTTTGAAATAAAAATGATTAAATCTTGGTATGATTATTTTGTTTATAGTGTGGACCAAAAAAATGTTTACCTCTTTTTACTGAAAGGGCTTACCGGCTTTCGGGAAGAGTGCTCTCGTAATGACGTCTTTTAGCAAAGCTGAAATCCAGAAACATTTCAGGTTAGTTACTAAAGACAAATTAGGATTGGGCTCAGCTCACTAGCTAAAATTGGAACAAAAAGTCGTAAGACAGTTCATGAAATGTTCGGCTTTCAAAGCCTGATAGGCTGTGGAAAGCCCAAGATTGTGGAAACTTGTCAGAGGCACATTTTTATATACCTTAAATTTAAAAAATAATATTGATTGGAATTGTAGCCCCGTTCGAGAAAATGACTAAAAGTTACAGAGACTGGAAACATAGAAACAAAAAGGAGCGATTCTTTTACACAATCTTGGACCAGTAGAACTGGTAATGAGTTATTGGTAAACATTAACAGCAGAGGTGAAGTTAAATCAAGGATGGAGATGGAGCAAAGCACAGAGATGAAATGTATTTTATTCTATACTGTGTTTTACACATATGATAAAGGGAACCACTTGTTTTTCACTATTTTCAGTACAGCTGACCGTTAATTACACGATCGAGGTGAGAAAGTTTATGATAACAGTGACTCACTGACGGTATCTGACGAATACAATAATTGGGGTGATGATTGCCACCACCAGCATTGTGGCTAGAACAGCGACAAGAACAACTAGAACATCGTTAGTTGCTTCCGGGGGTCGAGCATTTGATGAAATAACTGAAACAAAGTGTTCACTGGTCTGATGGTGTAATTCAATGCACTGAAAAAATTTAATCCTTGTACATCCATAAGTAATTGTTCTCTTTCTATCTTATGTTTATCAGTGGCAATTCTTTTATGTACAATGCAGGTAAAAATAATCTCTCTTTTCTCGGTAATACATGGGTAACATTCAGGATTCGTGTTCACATTTTGCAAGAAAGACGAGTTTTGTTTTTACACTTTATAGATGCGATGTGATTAGATACAAATTTAAGTATAATAGCAGGTAAAATAAAAATGTAGTTTGATTTTTCACTTTAACCAGAGCCGAATGTCATCGGCTGGTTCGGTGGTTTCTGCATAAAACCTAAAAATGATGGACAATAAAAATGAATCAGAAATTTTCAGAGAAAAGAGCTACAAAGAAATAATATACCTTCTGAACGTGATTTCTCTAACAGTCGGTCCTCGGCAGGTGTTTTGTTTAGCTGGGGCTTACCTTTAACCTCCGATAAAGGTGTTACTGTACAGAAACGAAGAAAAACAAGGTTAAAATAATCATGCACACAGATTCAGAAAGTTTTGAAAATGCGTGCGCTGCCCTGAAGTTAGCGCTTTCAAACAAAAATGGTTTCTTATATACAAGGATGCAGACTTTATCAAATTTTGAAATAGGTGTCTTTGTTTAACTGTCATTTTCATTTCTTCTCTCTCTCTTTTTTTATCTTCTCCCCTTCTTCTTTAGCTTCATCACGTTGTTAAGCTGCTATAATGAATTCCAGAATAATCAACTTGTCTTTTCAGTGTCTTCTCGTACAGATAGCCCAGCCAGTGACGACCATAAAGGTAGCACTACTCATTATGCCTGTATCTTCAAAAATATGTCATCACTGTAAGACTAAACGTAAACATTTATACAGTGTTACAGTATGCAAAATCCATAGCTTGATGATACAAATGACAAGTAAACAGTTCCCTTATGTTTGCTTTGAGTATCACATAATTGTATTTACTTTCTGCAGTACATGGTCGCTCATACTCAGCCAGAAAGCAAGAGCAGGAGGTGGAAGTAGGCTCATGATCTTGAACAATCCTTCTTACGGTTACGTTGTCTGAGTGAACCCAGTCGTAAGTAAAACCATCTCCTGGTGCACAGTAGAGTTTCCCCTCTCTCCAAGAGCACTTTAGTGCAACATCTGCAAAAAATCAAAATGTATATTCTGTTAAGAAAATTTAAAAGTATTTTATGTTTAGAAAAATTGAAATGTATGTTCTGTTCAGAAAATGGAAATGTATTTTCTTTTTCTGTGGCACCGCAAATGGACAAATTACTGCTTTTTCTGCACCTAGTTTGCGTCACTTCGAAATGACATACAACTGACAATAACATACTATTGCAGTATATTGTGTTCAAGCAAAAAGCAGAAAGAAAAATATTTCCAATACATTAAAAATAAATGTTTGTAATTTTGAATCATCTTTAAAGTCTAGTTTGTTGTTTCTTATCCTAGTAAAACCGACTCCCCTCACCATAGCTTTCGACGTCCTCTAAGCTACTGAGCAGATAATTAGTCATTTGCTAGAAGCATTAAAATAAAAAAAATATTAAAATAGTAATTCTTCCCATTACTAAAACACTTGCAAGGACACAATCTAATATACACAGCATGCCTATCTTTCTCGGTATAGTTGAATTTATTTGGTTTTTCTTTTCTGCAGTTTTGCTTTATGTATTTTCCTGTGAACAACGAAACAAGAAGAAAGAAGAGAATTTCGAGGTCATTACTTAGACCAATATGTGCTAACAAAAACCCTCTAAAAAAACTCATAATCAACTTTACATTACAATTGCGTGATCAGCTTCAGTTCAGAAAGTGTTTTACTTACTGTCCTTCAAATTGACAGCTGTATACTGTGACAGATATGTCAGCAATTACAATCAGTCTAGAGCATTCTTCCTGTCAATTATATTTTAATGAAACTTGATTTTAGATGTTTTGTAAAATAATACTGTGTCGTGTATTCATGTTTGAGGAACTTTCAAAATTTCTTTACATCTTTTTAAACCAAGAACGTACGAACATAATTTTAAAAAATGTTAAAAGATGTGAATGAAGTTGACAGGCAGGCAGACACACAGACAAACAGACAGGCAGACAGACAGAGGGACGGACAGAAAAATAACAAAACTCCATAAAGAGGAAGATGAAATGTTGATGACGTATGACAAACTAAGAATACCTGACTGGTCATCAAGAATTGTGAACTCTTGTCTTCTGTCATCAACGTTCTCTCCGAAAATGCACGTCAGCGAAATCTTGTATTCTGGTGTCCTTTTATACAGATTTGCTGTAATTGGTATAATCAAGATCGACTAAAATCGACATGATGCATGTGTCATCAACCTTTAATAGCGTTTACTATGGTCCGGTGACGTAGACAACAAAGACCTCCCCAGCCCACCACCAGAACTACTAGTATTATCATCATCACCACCACAATCGGCGTAAACGGCCAATGTTTGTCTGGATTTCAAGATGGCGCACTTCAGCTGTGCTTTGCGCACTCATACCCAAAACGGCACTGACATATAAGCAACGCTAACGTGTTTAAATAAGTTTCGGGATTGTGTGTTTGGTTATATGTCTAAATAACCCAAACATGCACACCCATCCAAAGTTCTTGCATAACTTCACACTAAATAATTACACACGCACACGCAAAAACAAACGCGCACCCACCCACCCCACACACAAACACGTACGCGCGCGCGCGCTCACTACTATACTTAGTTTTATTTATAAAAGTAATGTCTTGTTTTCAATCTTGAAGGATTAATTAGTTTTTGTTTTTGAAACCTGTGACAACGTGACCTACCGTTTGCAAGAAAACATGTGGAGAAGATCATCCAAAGGAAAACAGAAAAGTGTCTGGTTTGCTTCTCAGTGAACTCAACTGTACGAAGACATCTGAAGAAAGTCTGCATATTTGGTCTCTTCCTGCAACAGTGAATGGTTGCAACTAGCAGGTGAATTCCCAGCATGCTTAGAATGATCGAACTTAATTTACCGACCAAATATATCACCTTTGCATATTCATTCAAGTTTACTAAGCCCGGTGAAAATTAAGCGCAGAAATTAGTAAAATGTACATTATAGATGCAAACACTTGCTTTTACAAATTTGCGCTGAGCTCATTACTCCCGCACAACGATGACAAAGAAATTTGCCTAGAAGACCGCGTACTCGTTTCCTTAGATATCTAGCTGACCTTTTGAAAAGGTTACTTTTCCAGTCGTTTTCCTGATTGTGTACTGTGTAAAAATGACCTGATACAGAGAGGAAACAAATAAGTTCTCAAAGGATCGTTTTATACGTATAAATTTTGGGTCTTAGATCACCTCAAAATGACCCTTAAATAACCCTTAATGCAACACATCATTCACAATTTTGGTTTACACTTATAACTTTTAGTTTTAAACTGAAAATAGTTCTGTGAGCTACAATGTATGTTTTCAATTATTTTATTTCGATTCATCGATAGACGAGCAATTAGGGTTTACAGAGGATAGCTTGCGTTTTCACACAAAGTAACACTTACACTATGTACAAGAATATTTACAATGTAGTGAAACAGAGGTGAAGTTAATGGATTTCGAGTATGAAATTATGCATTTTTACAGAACCTTCACAGTTAGGCGCACAACCGACCAGAAGAACGACCGAATATCTCTAATGTTACCTGTCCAATGTAGATCACTAGGATCGGTACACGACTTTTTCGTTAGTTTAAAATACCTACTTTCCTAAGTAAAATCTCGAACTAGTCATTTTTTAAGACAGAAAAGAAAACTTACCTGTCAATAAATTAATTTGTAACACTGTCTAAAGGACGACATGTCACTGGCGTCTTCGAAACCGAAATGGCCTCTATCGCCCTACCTGGAGTGTTAAACATGAACATATCACGTGATCTGCTGACAAAGCCAGCGAGTGACGAGAATGCTATTTTCTTTTTTAAGAACTCAATATGACTTGAGGCTGGACCCCACGAGGTTAAGGTTCTTTTATGCTCATAAAACTGGCAATGGAACACGTCGTTTCTTTTGACTGTTGCAGGTGCAGACCTAGATAAGACCTGTGTGGCCCACCAGGCATGTTATTCAAACGCAAATGTACTTCCTTGTCGCAGTGGGTGGGGGCTGCTATCAGTAGATATTTTTGGTAAAGATGACCTTGACCTTGAGGCTTGTCTGTCAAAATCCACAAGCACTTACATATCAAGCGAGCGCTTCACGCACACACACACACACGCTCGCACGCACGCACATGCACGCACGCACGCACGCACGCACACACGCACACACACACAGGACTAAATCAATCAGCTTTTGAGGAAAACAAGGTGGGTGCTTGCAATGTTTCTGGCAGGGGTCCAGGGTTGCCTTGGTCCAGGTGGGCTACAGGAATGAATGAAGTTTCTCGCGAAATAAAAATTCATAATATTTTCTGAATCAGATGGTGCATCTAACCGTATTTATTTAGATTGCGAACGCACGGAAGCAGGCACACAGACACACATACACATGCACACACGCGCGCGCACGCACGCATGCACACATCTACACGAACGCACCTACGCGCATGCACACACATACGCACTCTCACAAACATATGCACTTTCACACAAGCACGCACGCATGCGCGCGGTCAAATCCACACACATATACACCAAGAAAAATGGGTCTACGAAAAGAACTTTCTGACGAGAGGTTAGGCTAATTTGACCCATGACTAGGCGACGGGGTCACGTGATGTATTCCACGCTTGTCTCAGACGAGTATCAAGGCGAAATCGCTGTCAGGGTGTGCCGTAGATAACTAGAACAGGGAGCAATGTTACACAAAGCGATAACAGCAGTCACAACAAGAGTTTGGTTTTGGTTTCGACCTGTTTGTTCTTTAGCTCTTGTTTGTACGAACAGTGCGTCAGGCCCTCTGCTGCCGTGAAGTAAACATTATAAGACCTCTTCTTGTTTCACACTGCGCTCCTCTCACCCTTCACCTACCCACCCACACAACCCCCTCCCCCCGCCACTCACTAACTCACAAAGACGCACACACGCATGTGTCCACGCACACGCTTAAAATGACGAAGTGTGGGGAGATATTACGCGTATATGCTTGTACATGTGACCGTATTAAAATGTAAGCCAAAATTGTGTTGGGCTTTGTTTGCTGGGACGTTCGTTTGTGTGTTTGTGTGTGTGTCTGCGCGCGCGTGTGTGTGTCTGCGCGCGCGCGTGTGTGTTTGTGTTCGTGTGTCGGTGTGTGTTCGTGTTCGTGTGCATGCGCGCGTGTGTTTGTGTGTGTGTGTGTGTGTGTATGGTGTGTGTGTGTGTGTCTGCAGTGTGGTGTGTGTGTGTGGTGCGTTCGCGCGCGCGGTTGTGTGTGTTTGTGAGAGAAATAGCTTGCTTGGTTTCGTGTATACAGCAATTTATCTGTTAGCAAAATCTGAAATTCGGGAACCGCATTACAGCTGATATGTAACGAAAATATTTTAATGTGTAGGAAAAGTGTCATTCCCAGTATGAAGATCATAGATGCCATGAAATTTTCTTTCTTTGTCTCCTTAGCTTTGCATCTGGCTCTACCATCTATTCGTGACTCATAGAGTCTGAAATCTAAACAGTGTACAACAGTTTCAAATTTTTAGAAAGCAGGACTGGAGCTAGATTCCAGGCGTGTAGGGTTTTTCTTCTGCGTAACACTTCCGCTTTATTGCTAATGTGTTGGCCCACATTCGCCCAGGTGCGGGGTCTTGTAGGATACACAGCATGTATTTGAGAATAAAAAGGGTGGTAGAGATTTCATAGGTGCCCTGTCCGCAGGCACAGCGATTATTCCTCTTTACCAAGACAGAAAAAACCTTCACTCGTGTGTTGGGTAGAGTTGTCGAACTTCTCGAATGATTTGACCGCTAATTGGCATTGGCATACCTTTCGTGCCTTTCAATACAGCATGCTGTATGCAAAACTGATAGTGTCGTAACCTGTGTCTAAACTTTTCGGGATGGTACCCTATTTGTCTGGCGCTCACCCTTCTTTACCTTTGGGCTGTAGAAGGATGGTTTTTTTATGAATTACTTGGAAACTGCATCGCTATCTTTATTTCTCTCTCTCTGTGTATTTAAAATCCAAATGGACGAACACACTTAAGAAAGCTTTATTATCTATAAATATTTCTCAGATTGTTTCAAACAATAGAAAGATTTTGTTACAATAACAACATCCAATCCGCAGCCACGTGTTTGGTCGAAAAAAACTCTCTCCTTGGACTGTAAAATCAAACACATATTTGTGCACGTGCACAATCTGTCCAAAAATAACTTCAGTCACTTTTTAATGTCTGAACACAGTACTTTCCATGAAGATGCTGTATAGATGATGTACGTATGCTGAATGTACTTCCAAATGGTCAGACTGGAAAAACATTTTGTAATTTTCAAAATTAGAGTTTCCCGGTGGCTACTGGACTTTTAAGCTGAAGAAATATTTCAGTCAAGCTTTGTTCCTCAGTCCTGTCACAAAGTTGTGGACCCTTTTCATGAGTGGAGATGTTTCTGCAGCCACTGTGAACAGCATAATAAACATTACTAATACATGAAAACGTTTGCTGTTGTTAAAATGACGTTTAGTTTCTTCATAATAAATATTTTACTTAGGATATTTTTGTTTACCCTTACTTCTTCCAGAGGTGATAAACGGACACGTGCAAAACAGTTTGCAAATACGTCAATAAATGCTTTTGAAACCACTTAAATTCTACTCTAAACTAGGTAACTTACCGCTTTTGGGAACTGATCTCACATTGATGTCCTGTTTTTGCTGTCTCTGAGTTAGAAACAGTAATTTCAAATATTAAAGGTTTGCTGGTTGCAGTATATCATAGCAATAATTTTATGTCTCGGATAAGTCGTGGGTAAAGAAAGAGCTGAAAGTTCTCTCAAATTCCCATTTTTAGCTCACTAATATAATGTAAATGCGGTGTATTAAAAGTTTAAGAGTGACTTTTTCTCTAACACCAGTGTCAATGACGACTATATCTGTATACTCGATTCTTATCTGCATGGCGCTTACTTTTTGACAAGTTATCCATACTCCCCAGAACACCACGACGGTTACCAGCAGTAAAGCAAGTACAATAGACGCTGTTAAAGCTGCCAAATACTTCTTCCTGTTTATTTCAGCATCTGAAATTTCAGAAGGTATATATATATATATTGAAAAAGAATAAAAGCATACATATGCAAAAAACCCATAAATCTCACACAGCTACGTTGTTTTCATTCCTTATCCCAGCACCAGTCTATTCATTAACAATAATGTCCATAACTGATACTTTCTGGAAGTTCCCATTCTTTTCATTTCTCTTTGTAACAAGTTTTCTGGCGCACTCTTTAACACACCTGCTTCATAAGAACTTCCCATCACCGGCGTTCTGTCTGTAGATAGCTGTCGTCCTTCTGAAACAAGGTAGGTTTAGATTAGATCATAAGTCTTCTGGGCTGTTATACGTCTTTTTACAGAAGTACGTGTGGAATGGGTGGGTGCGAGGGTAACTGGGTGGGTGGGTTGGTGGACGAGTGAGTGAAAGAGTGGGTGAGTGCATAGGTAAGTTGGGTGGGTGAGTGAGTGTGTGGGTGGGTGAGTGAGTGGGTGAGTGTGTGTGTGTGTGTGGGTGAGTGAGTGTGTGNGGGGGGGGGGGGTGAGTGTGTGAGTGAGTGTGTGGGTGAGTGTGTGGGTAACTGAGTGTGTGGGTGAGTGAGTGTGTGGGTGAGTGTGTGGGTGAGAGTGTGGGTGAGTGAGCCGCTGGGTGGCCTTAATTGCTGACGTGACGTAAAACAACAAAACCATGTAATTATTAAACATAGTCCTTTTTACCGGATTTCAGTGACAGTGTGCATGTTCTAACGTTCTCGTAGTTGGATCCGTCAGGGATGCATGCGTATTCGCCTGAGTGATTACTGTTGACCTGGTCAATCCTAAAGGTGATCTGGCACGTGGATTTTTGTCCTCCCATTGAGAAACCATCACCCAAGGAGTACAGGTACTGGTCTTGGTCCCACTTGGCGCTGACAACTGTAATATACCCGACACCACATTTAACCCACTGAAGTCGATCAACTTTAATGTTAGAAGTTACACATAACAACCCCCATGTTGCAAGCCCTTACTGAATGTTTTACCAATTACATTTTTGTTTTAAAAAAACTTTGGTACATCACCAACAGAATTCAAAATAGATTCTTTACATTAAAAAAATTGGCAACTTTTATATTTGTTCGCATGCTGTATTTGTCAGAGACTGGTACAGAGGTAAGCCTGCATTGTGCATGACGATTGACGATCATAATAGTATCTCCAGCAAGAAGGCAGGAAGTAAAATACAGTATCTAGCTGTTTACTTGAGAAGGAAAATTGCGTATTTCTCTTTCTCTTAAGGTTCAAGGTTTATGCGCTGACCAGGTGGTATCTATTGATGATAAAGAATGACTATAATTGAACTTTTTCATATTTGAAAGGAGAAACTAAAGCTATGCACCCAGTTAAAGCGGGTATAATTATTAACTATTCTCACAATAAAAATCTGTAAAAATTGAAAGATGACGTGATTAATATAAATGTACATCGAAAACCGAAAACATTTCATAATTATTCTTTCAACATTAGCAGTACAACAAGTAGAAAATAAAGTTTCCAACCTGACTCATTGCTAGATAAATGGATTACACGGAAATCAGATTGTTCGACTGTCTCAGGAAAATAGCACGTGATTGTGGTCGACCCCAGTGAGTCTACATCCTCAATGACACACACTGGTCTGACACCTGAAAGGAGGAGTTTCATGATCAGGTACTCATATGCATACCGACAGTAATTCAAAGCTTTGACTTATCGGGCTGTAGTAACATTTCTGTCATCTCCTACCTAGCAGGTTGTCTTGTGTGACAGATGTTCTACATACACTGCTAGTTTACAAAGAACGGCAAAGACAGAACTACCTCCCGTCTGACAACTGTTTCGTTTTAAATTGTGGGTTGTTAATAGGAAAATAAGGGAAAATAATCAATCAGCAGATAATGTTGCACTCCACATCAAGATCACTGTGGGGAATAATACACAAGGCACGTTGGACATTTTAGGGTCCTAGGAATAAACCTCTCACTTACCTTATCAAAACATTATCACACCTATGTCGAGGTAGCTATATTATGTTAACTGTTCTTATTAAGTAAGCACGTCAACAATACAGTCATAGCCACAACTTTTGTTTATTTGCTGGAAGACATATTTAGTGCAAATTTTCAGAATGGTAACGGGATGCTTACCATTAACCAGGTGAATCAGAAGTGAAAAAAACGCAAAAAATATTGTGTTGTGATTGCGACGATGGTGATAGACCTGAGGGTTAATTCCTTCGTTCTTATCTTTCTCTGTGCTCTGCTTCATCTGTTACATTAAAAAAAAGTTATATCAAAGTCAGTCAGTCAGTCAGCCAGCCAGCCAGCCAGCCAGCCAGCCAGTCAGTCAGTCTACTTGCATAATTTAAATGTCTACATTATGCATTATTGGGGTAAGGTTCAACTGCATACAACAAATGCTCAGCCCCAACTATGGTTTAAAACGAAGTTTTTCTCGTATCAACGCCAGGCCTTCTGATGCTCTCGAATTTTCTCTGTTTCGCTATCGTCTGTCCGTCAGTCCGTCCGTCCGTCTGTCTGTCTACATAACGTGGGTGTGTGAGAGAGAGAGAGAGAGAAAGAAAGAAACATTCTTACATTCGTGTGTACTTTACTTTCATATCTCCATTGCTAAGTTCCTAAAATCGATATAGTACAGTTTACCTAATTATATTACAATTTTAAATGATACAATTTATCGCTCCAACAGGAAGTACTTGAAACGCTCAAAGTAACCGTATGCAGACGCATGTGACCAAGGGAGCTTACCGTACCCAAACACGTAGCAAAGAGAGGGTCGAAAGAAAGGGACCTGGCAGATCATTTGTTCTTTATGATACAATTAATATTATCGTTCGACAAACTTATAGACGATATAATAACTTGGTTAAAGTAACACAAAGCAATAAATTAGCTTAAAAATAAAACATTAAGCAGACATAATCTATAATGAATAACCAGGCCTGCTTACCTTCCGTGTATTGTCTTTCTTGAATTAATATCGTACATCACTTGTGACAGAACTAAGCGTTCGCACATAGTGTCGTGTGTGGAAAACGTCCCTCATTTCGTAGAACACGCTTTACTGCTCCACAACTGCTTCAGAAAACAAAAATCAAAGCAAGCCCCCCCCCCCCCAACAACCAGACAGGATTTAACAAACCAGCCTCAGTATGTAGGCAGCGCGTTAGTAAACACCTACCTATGTCACGGGGCAGCTAAACCTTGATCACATATCTACTCATGGCAGTGCTATCTACCGTCTTGGCGGTAAGCCAAGCGTTTGCAAAAGGGAAGTTGTATAGTACGCCAGTGTTCTTTTAGACACATAAGCCCATTCCCCCCTCCCCGCCCCATCATGAACTCAGTCACCCACACAGTCGCATGACACACCCGTGTAAATATAAATAGATATATATGACTGGAGAAATAGGAACAGTGAAAATGTCAATAAAATAATTTTCATCGTACCATAGTACCAACAGTAACTGATTAGTCTTGAGAAACAGAGAGGGTTTTACGAAATGAAAATACACTTACTCAAACCTAACGGAGCACCCACGCACACAAACGCACACACGAACACACACACACGTGGTTACAAATCTATATAAGCATAATCATTCTTCTAATACAATCTCTCAACTTCAAAAACAGATAAGTTGCTAAAGATTTTGTTTCTATAGTGGTTTTCATCATAATATTCCGCTGAATATTGTACTGGTTATTGTTTTCAATATTCAGAGTCCTTGTATCCTAGTACGAACCACTGGCAGTTGGCCAGGTAATCCACTAGGTCTGTCACCCCCAACTGTGCCCCACCGTGTGCACTTAAGACGTGACGTCAGTGTATATCGAAGTACCTGCGAAGACCTGTACCTAGTAAGGTGACACATCTCCTTATGTAGCACCTTTTCGGTGGCTTTTGTTTTATCTGTGCTGGTTTTTTTTTTTTTTTGGGGGGGGGGAAGCTTTTTGAGAAATGACTGCTGATAACTCCAACACGGAAAAATATTCGTTTTAAATCTCCCCTTTCCCCTTCTAGTAGTAGACTTTGCAGTAGTTCCTGATGATCGCGTGTTTGTGTTTTGGTTTTCTCTCCAGTCCTCTTAGACCAGCTCACTGAGTCTCTTCGTCACCTTTTTTCTCCAGTCCCCATCCGACCCCGGTTTTAAGGTAGTCCTTGTTAATGAATTTGCGCTGAAAGGCAACTCTTTCTACACGCGTCTCTCTCCCTCCTCCCCCTTCTCTCTATCTCTCTCTCTCTCTCTCACACACACACACACACACACACTCACACTCTCTGACACACTCACACTCATACACTATCTCTCACACACACTCTCACACACTCGCACAAACACACTCTCTCTCACACACACACAAACACTCGCACACGCACACACACTATCTCTCACACACACTCGCACACACCCTCTCTCTCTCTCACGCACTCGCACACACACAGCCTCTCTCTCACACACACATATTCACACACTCTCTCTCTCTCTCACACACAGCCTCTCACACACACACACTCGCACACGCACACACACACACAGGCACTTTATATATAGATATATTCAGGCACGCAAATGTATACACACAGAGATGAAAGGGTTTTAAGGAGGCCGCAAGAGAGATACAGACTGTAAAGTATTCTATACAGCATACATGAAACATACTGCTCTGTGAGGGTAGACATGTGACTGTCACCTAGACAGATAATAAGGGGTCCGGAACCCCCTCCTAGGCCCACGCACTCTCCTTCCCTCCTGGATTGGTGAACATCGTCTATGAAATTTCCCAGGCGCTGATATCTCTTGTCCATTTTGTCCAGAGCATTCTGAAGATGAAATTTATGTTTTGTCTGAATTGTTTATCGATGTGAGACCATAGCTGCTTATTTGTGAAGGATATGCTAGACACCAGCATTTATGCGAGTATTCAAACACTTGCAGCTTTCTTACATAAAACTATGAATGTCCGATTAAGACTTGGTGTGTGAAAGGCTGATATCGGAATACGGAAACTTGTATCTACGTGAGACAGGCTGTGGCCTGAAACGGAAGTAAGTTCTTGTTCTCATTTCTCTTTCTCGCCCCCCCCCCCCACCCGCGTCTGATCGGGTCCAGAGTCAGCGAGGATCAGTGAGGGTCAGTGCAAGCATAGCACTGTCGACAGGTCCTCTTACTCCCAGTACCTTGTAGATACTGGCTATCCTGAGCTTAGCTCACCGCGATATGAATGAGACAAATAAGCACAAAATATCCATATTTTAGCCGAAAATCCAGAAGAACTGAGGGTATGCTGGCTTCACGCCAGCTATATTTTAGAAACACTTTTGATTAAAGGGAGTAGATGTAAATACGATTTTTGATCGCAGGAGGCTAAAACATGCTACACAGCTGACGCCCATCATATCATGACAATCTCTGGACCACTCTCATCAGAAAACTGATATGGTCACCAGACAATGAGCAGAGTCTGCTGCCATTGATGATCGGCAGCTCGGCGTGTGGTAGTCCGTCTTTATCTTGCGTGCGTGTCCGCTCAACAAACACGCGAGCGCTCGCCCTCGCAGAGTGACAAAAAGACAGATAGACAGAGATAGTGGGTGGGAGAGAGAGAAGAAAAGTGAAAGAGAGAGAGAGAGAGGAAAAAGAGACCCCGCGCATAAGCGTCAAGGAAAAATAACAGTAATAACAGTAACAGTAATAACAGTAACAAGAACATCGAGTTTTTTCAAATAAACTTTAATCTGAAAGACAAAGCTTAAACATGTGATACTGTCTAAATATCTGATTTTAAAACATTTGATTATTTTATAAGTATATAACTTTGTACTGTATTGAGCAAAAAGAGGCCTTGTTCACACACTCACGACTGCAGTTACACAATACAAACGCACGCGCACACAGACACAAAAAGCTTATACATACTTTAACGCGCGCACACGATCATCAACGCATTATTAGAAATTGACGTGAAATGTAGAATCCACTATAGCTAATTTGAAATAAATGTTTTTCCACTGAAAAATGAATACATCTGCGTTTTGAGTGGTTTACCTGGGCATTCGTTTTTAAAAATATGGAAAGATAAGTTCAACCTCTTCCCCCGCCCCACCCCAATTTCTCCCTCTCTCAGAGTGTCCGATCTTTGTGTAAAGTAATACATACTTCAGCACTATATCTGAAGGGTTCAACGTTATCCATTTCCGTTGTGTATTGCTGTCGCCCCGCTGCTTGTGAACAGTTCTATAAACTGAATAAGTCACCTCAAACATCCTGTCAAGATATTCTTGCAGCACGAGCAACGCAGTGTTCCAGTCACTACTTCTGATGATGTCTTTGGTCAGTTTAATCAGTCCATGACCTTGTCCAACCTCTCTCAGAAACTTCCGTACGCTAACAACGCGGAGTACTTCAGGCTTCACATGAAATCCTGTATGTAGCAGTTGTTTTTCTTTGTCTGTCGTGACTGATTCTAACAACATTAACCATAGCAAGTCTTTTAGAGACTAAAAAGGTCATATTCCACTTTTCTTTGCATTATCACCCGCTGTGTTTCTCGCGTTTAGACTAGAATGGGCCTAGGCTGCCTGTCAGCAAGATCATTTTAAGTGTGCTTGGTCTCTCCATACTTACTAAGCTTCCAGCTGTTATTCTGTGTAAAATGATCTCTTGCCTCCATGCGAGAGGGAAGTTCTTCTGCGTGTAACAAATGAGAAAGAAACGAGTGAGTTTACTGTCACGGATAACCGTGGATGTCTGTTTTACTATACTATTAGTAATCTTTTGTGTCCAATGTCAAACTGACTTTAAAATAGGAAAATTTTCATTTAGAATGTACCAAAGCATTAGAATGAAAAAAGATCCATCTTAAATAGTTTTTAGAGTATGTGGGTGGATTTGTCGTTCCAGCCTAACATATGTGGAATGAGAATGGTATGAAAAAATCTCACAGGGCTCATGAACCTAAGACAAAAATATATTTTCTTTGATACTGGTTCTGATTGACTTGTTACCAAGTCGACGTCATTGTGATGTTAAATGTATACCAAATACAAGTCGGCCGGGAATAAGACAACTTATCTATCTCCTTGTGAGTTAGTTGTGCGACACGTTCGTAAACGCTTTTGAAACATGTTTATGGGACATCCAAACAACTCTGCTGAAAACCACGTGGTTTGTTTCATGTTTTGTGAAATGCTGAGTGTCCACGAAGCCGTTTCGAGCAATTCATAAAACGCCATCTCTAATGACCGAGAACGTAATTATCCTTATGTCTCCATTTTCAAATGTAATGTAGTTTTTGTTGTTTGTTTGTTGCTTAATGTCCAGCCGCAAACTATGTGCATATCAGGATGGTGTTGCTTAGACAAAGTTTACGTGCTGCCACACTTGGGACTGCTGTCGCAACACGGGCCTCAGTCCCACCCAGTCACATTAAACTGACACCGGGCCAAACTGTCCTAGTACTGTTCCCTTTAGTGTCAGGCGTCTTGCAGGGCAGCTACTAGATTGCCAATTTTTAAGTCTTAGCACGTTTGGCCGGGGCACGAACCATAGACCTCCCGCCTCGGAATCAGCCGCCTTAGCCACTAGACCACCGAGGCAGTTCTTCAACTTCGCGGTTACTGGGTTAATGGGTTAGTGGGATAGTGAAATAATTTTCTCTTGCGTCAGCTTTCTACTAATAATTAAAAATAGGAATTCAGTCTTTAAAATTAAGGAGAATGACATGGCATGGCAATGCGCTATATATATATATATAGGAAGTAAACAAAAAACGGAAATACTGTTGTGTTTTCAAACTGAAATTTTACTGCTGCGTTAATTAATTTTCTGCACCTTTCCTCATCCTGGGGACTGTACGTGTGCTCACATGCTCCAGTGATACAGGCTGTAAGAGCCAGGCGTATGTTGCTCCAGGACGCACAGCATGCTTGGCCATCCGAAGTACCACCCTATCACTCACCAGCCCATCGTGGTAGTAGTCACGTGGAGTGAAGACAGCATGCCTGTTCTTGTGCCATACCGCATCCATCACGACATCTTTTTCCATCAAAACAGAAAGCAATAATAAAGGATTCATCTTTCAGATTGTGTATTGTGAAGTCAGGATTAAAACATATTTTTGCTGATTCAGTCCCTTCCCGGTGCCTCCTCCCCAGACCTGTCAGTTTGTTAAGGCGTCATATAGATAGATCATAAGGGGTGCAAACAATAATGACAATTACTAGTAATAAAATCAGAACATTTTAACATCGGAAACGAAAAATCTATCATATCAGTGCGTCGTGTTTTCATTGCGTTCTTTGTGGCGATCGGTGTCTTGAGCTAGACACCACGTGTGTTTCTTCTCACTATTCCGGGAAGCTCATGTCTCAAATATATAATATAATGGATTTAAATCTTTTCCTCCGTCTTCTATTTCCTCATAATATGAAGAACCCGATAATGAGTCGCGCGATGATTCTCATGAACTCATTGTAAAAAGCTACACTCTGGTCTAGACTAAACTACACTAGGCCTAGCTTGTCCTTCTGTGGATGACGTCACTGAGGCCGCTGTGCTCCCTGCTAAGATTTCGACAATCTCCGGCGCCCCGCCTACCAGAAAGCTACACTTTAAGAAAATGTTGGTCCGCTTGCAGCAGATCAGCTAAGGTAAATGACGAGCTCTGGTTGTGTGGTTGAGTGTTGTGGTCGTGTATGGCTTAAGCTGTATGACTAGACTGTGTTTACCGAAGCGAAAATCGGGCGCCAACCCAATTCCTTTTACGACCTCCCGACCTTTACCACTCGAAAATAACACTGACCTAAATTTGACGTCAAAAACTATCATGTACAGATAACACTAGTCGTGTCTATTACTATCATATCTGGGGCAGATATTATCAACTTTGATTTCATGTACCTGGCTGCATATAAAACAATCTGATTTCAAATCATTTTAAAAAGACAAAATATTTGTAAGAGTTTTCTAAAAACTGCGTTTTCTGTGTTGACATTAAAGTAATCAGTTTCTTTTCCTGTTTTTAAATTCAGACAAAGTACACGCATTGAATAGTCAGGTTTTAACATTCTCAAATTACAGAACGCTAATGTGACTTGTTCTGACTCTTCTACTGACCTGTCCCTTCTCTCTCCCTTTTTAATTTTTATTTTTCTTGCCTCGGTTCTTAACGAAAATGTTGGTCCGCTTGCACTAGATCTAAGGGACATAACTAGGTTTCGTTGTGGAGTTGTCTTCCAAAAATGGCTTAAGCCTGTGACAAGACTGTGTTGATCTGAACTTTTAAATTAGGTCGCCACCCAAAACCCTTTTACACCTCCCGACCTTCCCTCCTTAAACTCGAGAATATACTGTACTGATATCACTAGTCGTGTATGTTACTATCATATCTGGGGCAGATTTTATCATCTTTGATTTTATATACCTGACTGCATATAATAAAATTTGATTTCAGATCAATTTGATAAGGACAAAATATTTGTGAGAGTTTTCTAAATAAACAAGAAAAAAAACCGACGATGGTGGGCACATATCAAGTTCAGTCTTACTTCGAGTTCACGGTAAATGCCTGCTTTATAGTTCTTGAGCTCTACTAAACACATTCAAGACAGGTTTGCACAGCGTATTATGCAGGGGTGAATCATAGTTATTTTGGGGGTGGAGGTGTGGGCAAGAATAACGATGTCAGTATACACCTAAGCGGCACTAAGGACTGGCCGAATGTAACTTGGCCATTTCTAATTCTCGACACAAAGCCATAATATAACGTCCACCTCTCTCTCGTTCTCTTTCGGAGTGGGTGGGTCATGCCTCCCCCCATCCTCCCCTGTTATGTATGCTGATGTCTGTCGTTGTAATAATATTTAGAGATATATACGGGCGTGTGTGTTTGTTGGGGTGTGGGTGTGTTGGGGGGGGGGGGAGATGACACGATTTGGGCTTGCCCACAGAATGCACGCCGCTTGCTTCGCCGGATGGAAGAAAATTCTGCTGGAATTGCAGCCCAGTGCCTCCTAGTTCATGCCTTCTCTATAGACGCACACTTTTCGGTCTGTTCAAAAATTTATAAAAAAGTATCGAGAACCAATAGAAACATTGGTTTCAAATATCAATAATCGAAGAAAGCTCATGTCTTACTGTATTTCTTGGACCTTGTTCTGTAATTTGTAAATCCTTGATAGCAACACAACTGAAGTTGAAATAATCCAAAAATCCTCACGATTCCTCATACACAGTCTGTACGACACTGTTTACACCACGTGCTCGCTCGTTTTTCTCTTCGTAATCACTCTCTTGGCCCTTTCTTCATCAACTTCATCATCTTAAATTTGCAAAACTATGCCATTTTCCTTATCAGTGTTTCATTTGAAGAGTAAATCATTTTTCAAGTGACGGAGCATGTTTCACTCGCATGGTACTATTGTCGTAAACCTGTCTAAACATCAGTTAAACACAAAATCCAAGGGACGTATCCCGTAAAAAAAAGAAATGATTCAGCTTTTTGAATGTACACACAATCCAAGGGAAGTAGCCTGTAAAGAAATGATTGAGTCTTTTGAACGTAAGAGTTCTCTACCTTAGACCATCAGCCGTTCCCTGTTAACTTTCAAACAGCAGGCTGAAAATTTGGTCATGCCCCAGAGACCACTGCGCAGACTATTGCTAGGCAACTAGTCGTGCGGTTCGGTTGCGTTGCCTTGTTGCTGCATAGAGCAGAGGCGACCAGAGGCTATGTTCGAGAATGCCCCTCTGTTAGGCCAGAAAGAGAGCCCAGAGCAAGCTTACAGGAATGCTTGCAATATTTACACGATGCAATGCTCTCATCGAAAGTAACACAAAGAGAGAAAACATTTCCGAACACACTCCGTACACGATGCGAGAAACCTGCAACATTTTACCAGCCAACTTATGTCACATGATCATCACGTGATCGATCTGAGAAGTGAGAATACCAGCATGGGCAATAAGGGTGAATATATATGGCTGGGGGTGGGGGAGAGAGGACAGGATTTGTGCTTGCCAACAGAATGCACACCGCTTGTTTTGCCGGATGGGAGAAAACTCTTCTGGACTTGCTTGACCCTCTGTTAAGCCAGAAAGAAGAAAGGCCAGAGAAAGCATATTAAAGGGCAATTTACACGATGCAATGCTCTAAATGTGCGTAAACATTGAGAAAACACACTCTGTACACGGTGGGAGAAACCTGCAACATTTTACGCGCCAGCTCATGTCACATGATCATCACGTGATTGATCTAGGACGTGAAACTACCAGCATGAGCAATATGGACGAACACAATTCATTTTGGCCTTTGCACTTGCCGCTTGTACGACCGCGATTATTTTCGCCCAGCAATCTGATTCTAAGAAAACTAAACCAGACTACTCCGAACTAGGTAGAATGATATTTTGTGATTGGCTAAAACATTTGCATCATTTTGAGCCCCTGCAAGAAAATGGCGCGGCATTCTATCAGCGTAAAATGTTGAGGGCCCTTGCAACATTTTCTGTCAACATTTCAACTTCCATATATGGTAAATAGTGCGCTGAAAGCTGGAAACATTGCATCGTGTATGGCTCTTAAGGCTTTAAATGCGGAGATGGAACGTTGCGCAAAAGGTTGCGTAGAACCATGTATTCAGCAAGTGTCGTGATATTGAATAGAGCTTGTGTATCCAGACAGGTGCTACATGAACCGATGGAACTGTGTACTGTGCACAGAACTGGTTTCCAAGATTGAAGGACTGTAAAAGCTGATAAGATACCGCTAGATTATAGAACGACTGGTGGATTGTGAAACTAATTAGTTACCCCTAGTGAGGGTCATGCCACGGACTCGGTAATAAACTGATGTGGAAACGTCAGTCCTCACGTGTCTGTACAAGCACGAGTTATGTGCGAGCAGATATGTGAGTACCTTCATTTCATGCATAAAATAGCTCATAAATTTTTTTCTATTAAAGGCCAGCGTTCCTATAACTCAAATTCAGACGAGTGTTGCCCGCTTTTTCACACAAAGCACACATAGTTAAATATCAACAAGGACGTATCATCACGGATGTCGGTCGGTCAGTGTATTTATGTATTTAGTTAGTTGAGCCTAATAGTCTAATCCTCTTATCAACTTTCTCCCTCTTCCTTCTATCCCTGTGTCCTCATTTTCATGGGGATTAGAGACATGTCTAATCCTTGGATGCACAGCAACCGAATTTTACCAACCGTTTCTTTCTAGATCTCCCAGTCGAAAATGGGTAACTCAGGTTGGAGCAGCATAAAAAATCCCCCCAATTAATAGAAAAGGTATTTAAACTTGGTTGCAAGCATCAATAAAAAAAGAAAACTCATGTTTTAGTGTTTCTTAGACCTTGTTCCATAATTTATAAATCCTTTGATGGAAACACAACTGAAGTTGAAGTAATCCCAAAGTCCTCACGATTCCTTATACACAGTCTGTTCAATACTGTTTACACCACGTGCTCGCTCGTTTTTCTCTTCGTAATCACTCTCTTGTGTCTTTCAGGCACAAATACTCTTGTCTCCATCCACTTTATCACAGTAAATTTGCGGTGTTTCCTTCCCCTTACTACCCCTCACCAACTCCTCTTCCTGTCTGATGGCTGTAGTCGGCAAGCGTCATAGGGGAAGTAACTTTGAGATTTCAATCTTACTGTCGGGATACGAGTCGTCTCCTCTTGTCATTTTACTTGTGCTTTTCACATTGACATGCAAAAAGGAGAATGTCACATACATTTGTAAAGTTCGGATCCCTACGTTTTCAATTTGGAATTTCGCTTCAAGCCAAATAGCTGGAGGCTAGAAGATCAATTTTAAAAGTTTATTTATGCAAACTGTTCGATGGAACTAGACCATCCTAACAGAAGCTTAGAGCACAACAGGAATGCTGACGTCCATGTTGAGTTCCCTGCCAATGTTCACTTTGATAATATTTGCTATAGCAGTCCAACAAAGATTGTTTCCTCATTTCAGTTAAGCTCTACAGCATCCCTAGTTGTCTCCGTCCTGCTGTATGGAGCTCTCTCAAGAGCCATCATAGAGAAAAGGAATCTGGCGTGTTTTGATCACACAACACGTCATAATACACTGGCTTAGAACACCTTGCAAGTGTCACATGTCACCACTACGCTAGCGTCATAGCGTGGGTAGCTGCTCTGCACAAGCCTAAGCTGGCCAGAACCGGTTTAATCGAGTTTAAGGTGGCTCCCATGAACTCGGGGCGCAAGGGCGCACACTACGCCAAGTCAGCGAGACAGACAAGTAAGTGACTGCTAGCGTGCCTTCTAAATAAGGACTGCTCTGTCATAACTATCTTGGAGTATGGGACTCAGGTCGATTAAGAAAGGTGGTTTTATCCTGCTGGAGACAGGAGACGTCATAGGCTAGTGGCCGGGCGAACACCAACAGGAGCTAGAGTGAAGTGTTGGGTCGTTGATCAGTTTCAGAGCTGTGTATCGTGTGAAGCAGTTGTTTCAGTAGTGACAAGAGTAGCTGCTCTGTTGTCAGTCACTTATTGTATCGATATATATATATATATAGCGGGATCATAGGCCATGTTGCAGTGTGATTTCCCTTGGTTTAGTTTCATTATCTCGATGGTCTGATTCCTCGTGGTATGACGTAATCAGGCAACGTCCTACCCTAGATACGAGCACGGTGATTCTCTGTAAATAATCTGTAGATATTTTTGATGTTGTCGAGTCAGTTAGTGTTTGAAATATATGTTGAATAACGGTTCGCTGCAGTTGTGTGTTTTACGAGGGTGGGGACTCTTGAGCAAGAAGTGTTTTGCCTGTGTGAGACTGAGCGAGCGTGTCAGAGTATGAGAATCTTTCCCCTCGGTAGATTTCTCTAGTTATTCACATTATTTCATAGCGTCGTCACCCTTTGGTGTAGAAACCATTGATCCGAGGCAGTAAAAGTTTTGGCGACGATTGCTCAATTAATTTATATTTACGAGATCACCATTAAAGTTTGTTCTGAAATTCTGGAGAGGTCGAGTCCATTAGGTTAAGGTGCGGCCCGTCGTGACAGCAAGGCACACAGGAAGGCTGAAGGAGGAGAAAAATGTAAAAGACAAGCTGGCTTGGCAACATCGAGGAATAAACAGCACTTGACATCCCAGCTCTCCTACGGATAACAAAAAACTGATCATGCAGGATGGCAGAGATTCGCCCACATTTCCCGCCAACGACCTTTTAGGTCACGGGGCTGAAAGTGAAAAGGCACGTCTGGAGGATTGCAAGATTTTTGTTTCTAATGAGGAATGCCCGTAAAGATGTTCTGTTTCAAAAAGCGAAAGGCAGAAGGGAAGAAAAAGAAAGAGAGAAATAAACAAAGAAAGAAAATACGAAAGAGACAAAGAAACAAGGAAGGAGGCCCGCAGTCCTGTCGGACTGGGTACTAAAAGCTGGCTCACAATATCGTAGCGTTCTGTCGTTCAATAATTCCTTCATTTTGGTTATTCAGTCAGTCGTCTGTTGGTCCTTCTTTCCACCTGCCATTGTTTCGTTCGCGTGTGTACTTATGTGCACGTATCTATCCATCCATTGACGCACGCACGTACGCACGCACGCACGCACGCGCGAAGCGCGCACACACACATATTAAGCCCGAATGACTGAGTTACCGATCACAATGTTCCCAACGAAAACACTTCCTTTTAATTAATACAGTCTTAATAAAAAGGGATTTCTTTAGTAGCTAACTGGAAGTAGAAAATCTTCCGTTTCCGACACGTGCAAGATGCAGTTTAGCCATCGTTCGGCTTAGCTGTTCACTTTCACTCCACACACTGATGAGGACAGCAACAGTTACAGGAGCCAGTGTTGTGTGTCGATGATGATGACCCAGAGAATCTGGATGTTCATCTTCATGACGTCTTCAGCAGTAGAGGCAGGTCAGTAAACGTGGTTTCTTATGGCTTTGTTAGCGTCGCACAAACAAGGCATAGCTTCACTCGCTATTCTGCAGCTGTGACCATGAGAGTTTTTGTCTCCAGTTAATTTTCCGCCATTTCAGATCGGACTTTAACGAACCAACATTTGCAGCTTGCTGCGATGTTGTTTCGATTACATTTTACTTATACTTATTTATTCTTAAACTATGACTGTAGAAACGAGAGCTTTATATTCATTCTACAAATGTTTGCCGTTTTGTTGTATAGTGCTCTTTACAATAGTTTTTGCTGCTGTTTATTAATAGTATTGTATGTATATGTAGTTGTATAGTACGCACGTTCTGAGGCATTATTTAAAATATCAGCATTGGAATGACCAAGCATGCCTAAATTAATACGGACTATGAAAATTTTAAATAAGCAATGCCAAAATTAGTCAGTAACTTGCTGCACAATCGGGCTTACCTGATGTCATCCCTATATCGACCCCTTTCCTTCTTCTCGTTCGCTTCCTCCAATTACCCCGCCCCCTCACCCCAAGAAATAGGCAGAACACCGAAAAGGTCATTGTTATGTGTTCATGATTGTGAGATTTCTTTATTTTTCTTTCCAATCTTCGTTGCAGGAGGAAAGATAACGTGTGGGGTAACAAAACTTAGTCAAGAGAATTTTACACAGGTCACTTGTTACTTCCCAGAAGATGTGGGACTGGCTAAACGAGACATTCAAGTTAACCGACTAAATACCAACTATGGGGAAAGTGAGTTCTTTTTCAATCTCCCTCCTCTTTCATCCACCCTAACATCTCTTCTCTTGGTCCTGACTCTTTCACTTTCCAACCCTCTGGTATGTTCTCTTTTTCTCTCTCTCTCTCTGTTACCAAAAAATTTACACAACAGCTAAAATATTTTACATCCAGTGTTCACATCTCCACTAGATGGTCATATGTGAAATGAGTATTCTATCAACACTAACTTTTTTCCTTTTTCACGCACTTTTAGATGCATAAGACGTACACAGTTTTGGCAACAGAGAATCGTGCAGATAATGTTCACCAGGTTTATACTGTGTTCAATTTTCAGTCCCCTTTGCCTAATGTTAAAAAACTGATGTGGTTTCCAGAAGACATGATCCAAATAGTGTATAGCAATTGTTGAATTATTTTAACATTGTCATCGTAGATCCTAAAACTTTAGTTACTTCTAGCACTTCTAAAATTTAGCTGATAATGTCAAAGAGCTTTTTCGAAACGAGGTGTTTTTCAAAGCAGAGGGTTTACTGTATCAGTCATAGCCGTAGACAAAAATTTTGGTTTTCTTACCCCTTTGACAATTCGTACATTATACAACTACGAAAATTATGCATGCATACGTTATTACATTATTACGTTATTACTCTGTTATCACATGTACATGCTGTCGTTTGTTTGTTTGTTTTTTTTTATCTCACTTCCCGAAGGTGACATCTTGCTGAACTGCAAATGGCTCGGCCGAAAGCCGCTTTGTTATACGAAAACGGGAGTTTTATTCGACAGGAATTTTACAACCCAGATCAAAATTAATTTCTCCACCTCGTCTTACCAGAGCATAAAGGAGGACGTTTACACATGTCAGTTCTTGTCCCCAGAGCTGCATGAAGCTGTCCCCTGTTCACTTTATGGAGACAGAGGTAACACTCTCAGCTAAAATTCATCACATTGTAAAAAGAGGGCTACAGTGTTAATTACAGAAGACTTTATTTATTATACATAAAAATAGAACACGCCTGGCCTCAGTGACATTTGTTTTAAATGCGAACCAATTCTTGTTGCTCGAACGCCATCTTTGTTTTCCTCAACAGATACAAGATATGCTAAACCTAAAATTCGGGATGTATTAACGCTAACTAAAAGGGCTTCATCAGAAAATACCTGAGCATGCAGGCTCCCATCGTGGAGTACCTATCCTGCCCTCTCAGTACTAGAGACGGTGAAAACAGCGATCATCACCAAAATGATTAGATGCCTACATCAGCCTGACTGCATGACGACCATATTTGGTAACAGGAAATTTTTAAGTTAAAAGGATTAAATTACTGCCCTGTTCCCCTGCCAATTTGGGGAACCTGTCAAATTTGATGTATGACATAGTCATGCAGAACCAAGTAACGCCATCTTGCTCGCATCTTTCGGCCCACCTGCTGGGCCCTCTTTCCCCTTATACTAAGCAGTAGGCAAGTTAATGTTCTTTTCGTTAAAAATCAATACATAAAGTAATACTTTTTCTAATACAAATAACTTTGCTTGTTTGTGGATGAACAGACCAGAGATGTGAGAACAATGTAGTGGATTGTCCAGCTGACAGTACAATCATTCAATGCGGAACTAGTTCAGAAATTAAAGCACAGAAATTCCACGATTGTCTTTACAATTTCTTCTTGCAGCCAACAAGTGATTTTGGTTTCACACTCAACGTTTCCTGCTTAATTATCTCTGCGTGTAAAAGTGCATTGCCAGGAAGGAACAGTAAACACTGATTTACAAACAAAACAGAAAGTTAAAAGCAAACAAACACAATTTTTTTTAGAAAGGTACAGACGATATTAGTGAGTGAAGGAGGTGGGTGAAGAGGAGGAAGCAAGAATGTGGTTGTGCCCAGACAGTGGCTGTGTCTCACACAGACATGCATGTGCACTTACTTGACGTGTATAAGTCAGAGTCATAGTAAATAACCGCTCAGTGTGAGTCTGCGTTCGTATACACTAGCGCTGGTGCGACTGTATGCAGTTTTTGCTTTTGTGGGTGCTGGCCTGGGTGATTGCACGCCCACAGATTCTGCTTGTGTGTGTGTGTGTGTGTGTGTGGTGTTTGCACGTGCGCATGCGTGCACCGAAATACGATAAGCGCGCTTTTCCAACAAAAATTTACAAGAACCTGTATATTTAGATGTTGTAGTCAAGGTTTTCAGTTTCTCCTCTTGTTTATTTCAGGAGGCAGGAGTACGTGTAGTTTAACGAAAGCCATTCAAGCGAACTACACACAACTTACTTGCTACTTTCCACAAGACGGTCTGAGGAAAAGAAATGTGAAAGTCAAACGACTGAACAACACCAACGGGGAAAGTAGGAATTTCATCTTCCATTGCTGCACAGCCTTAGTGCCTCCTAATTTGCCTGAGCACATAAATTCACAATTATATCCACGCACCCACAGAGATAGAATTCAGAGAGAGAGAGAGAAAGAGAGACGGGTGAAATGGGGTGGCCTGATTGTGTCACACCCGTTTTTCTTCTAGCCCCCCCCCCCCCTACTCCCACTGTCCAAGCGACCAGGGGTATGTGGGCGTGTCCCTCTAGCTTCCGACTCCTCACAAACAAAAGACAACGAGACGATGCAGTTTCGCTAAAAAAAAGTATCCGGCCTTATTTATGTTGAACTACCCGCTTGCACTCACTGATCCACATGTGCTTATCACTGTCCTCAAATCATCCGTTTAATGCGACTTACAACGAAATAATCTCAACCGTAGCGCCTGTACGTAACGACAAACTATTCCGCTACGAAAATTACACTAGTCCAGTAAATGGCTTTTAACAAGCCACTAAATTCTTGAATAACACAAACTGCGTCTTAGAAGGAGAGAGAAGGGGATAAAAAAACAAACAAACAACAAAACAAAACTGGCGGTTGCCTTAGAGTGAGGGTGGGAGGGACGAGATGTAAGAAGACTAGGTTAGTCTGTGGTCGATTTTTCCCGTGGTTTTTCATGCTGATTTCTTAATTTTAACGAATGATGAAGAGAGACCCTTTGGCGAATAATATTTTTCAGAAGTGCCCGATGCTATTAAACATGAAGTGGCATATGCTACGAGCTCTTTGCTATGTTGAAATGTGCACAAAGTACTGAGTCTTTCTGTTCTTACTTATTCACGTAAGTAATCTTTATGTTGCTGTGGGTTTCTGTTTGTTTCCTGTTGATGTTTTAAGAAGTCTTTAAGAATAATGCCTTTTTTCCTTTGTTCTTGTCTCTATCTGTCTGTGTTGTCCTGACGAAAGGTAATGCCCAGAAAGTGTTGATTGTCTTTGTCGTTCAGTGTTATTTGGACAAGTTAATTAAGAGTTTATTCTCCCTGACATTCACATTTTCTTTTCTTTTTTAAGCTATACAATTTTGCACAAAAAGTATATAATGTTCACATATTCTTTTCATTAAAATTAAAAGGATTGAATTTTTTCAGGTACCATCTTGTTGGATTGCAAATGGCCGGGTGATAAACCACTCTGTTTGGTAAAATCGGGTGTAATATTCAGCAGAAATTTCACAGACCGCGTGACCCTTGAAATACCGAGGTGGTTCTCAGACGACTGGAAGAATGATGTTTATACTTGTCATTTCACGGACATGTTTGAGACAATACCCTGTACATTTTTCTCACAACAAGGTAAAATATCTACTTAAAGAGCTAGCATATACATGTATATGTCACCGCACCACGAAACCAGTCAAGTTGGAACGGCCAGTTTGTAGCAACAAGCAGATATAAGACGGTGGGTTCGATCTGGTCGATTTTGACCTTCCTAAGACTATTAACTATCATACAGATGCAAAATTTTTCCTTGAATTTAACTACAATTAGGTATAAAATGAGTATTTGTACGCTTAACCGATCTATAGTGACCCGTAAAATCTCCGACAAAGGCTACTTTTCCCAGCCTGCAAATGGGTATTAACCCTAACAGAACCTCAACATACTATACATCGTTGCAAAGGTCTCTGAATAGACTTTCACGCGCTTCAAGTGATACAAAGACAAGACCTTCTTCCAAATAAAGGAATTGTGAAGTACACAAAAGTTTGATTTCATCCAGAGGGTTATGTTCGGCATGGACGCATCACAAAGTTTTCAGCACATAAAATAGTGGCCCTACAGTTATTAGTGCAAGAAATGGATACAGGTATGTTTGCTATTATTGACCCATAACTTTGTACGAAACTAGTCTTTGCTGCAAAAATCTAACAGTACAGTACTACCAGTGGTTTGTTTGCTGTGCTAGCAGCAGTAATGTAACGTAGTCTTGTTTCAATAGCAGGTCTGCTAGTGTTTTTATAAAGTTGATTTTGCGTTCCTTTCAATAAAAATGAACATAACTTATAATACAGGAACACATCAAGTTGCTTACAGCACCCACAGTAGTGTATCATACAGCTTGCAAGCTTCATGAACATTTTCCGATGTTGGTGTAAGCTCTGACATCTGTTTTGTCCTCTCACGATAGTTCATGTGGTAATTGTATTATAATCTGGGACATTCAGATGCAAATTTTGAGTTTATTTTGTGGAGATTTTCCTCCCTAGCCCTCTTGTGCAAGTCTGTGAAAATTGGAAATAGTTTGACCCCCGTTGCTAAGGAAATTGGGTCAGTAGCGCATACTGAAACTTTGGAGCCTGTTTTCTCAAAATGGCTGCCACCCACACGCTGACCTTCAACAGGCCGTATCTCTCTTACTAATAAAGCTAAGACAATGGTTTTTATATCAAAATAATCAGGAAACACCACAGATTTCATAAATGTATTTAACTCAAAACACCCAATTTCGAACTTAAGACTGGTTTCGTGGTAAGGTCGCACGTATGTTTCGAAAATCTATAGTCTGCTTCGCAGATGACTCATTTAAACTTTATTTTATTAACCTTGATTAAAAAGTACTTGACCCATTTTGAGCAAAGATGATAGTTATTACTTTAAATCCAGCGAAGAATGATTAACTTTTCATGATAAAATATTATGATTTGTGCTTGTTTTAAGGAAATCAATGTGCTATAATAGTCTCGGTTGCTTTAGCGCGCACTTGGATTTACGTTGGTTTATATTGAATTTTGTTTAAATTGTGGTGTTCACCTTTTCCTCTTTGTGGCCGTCTATAGTCTCCTTGTATTTTTTATTTAAATGTAGATTTGTTTTACGCTTGTCAGCAATGAACAGTTAACGAGTTTGTAACTTTCACTCAATTTTTTAGTGTGCTTCAGCCTTATCAAAACTATACTGCTAGTATTCTACTTGGTAGTAAGACATGGAAGAACATGCTATTTTTTGAAGGCATTAAACGGAAACCGTGAGAAAAGGTGCAGATTTTTTTTAAAAAAAAGATAACACCTGATACTAAAGTTGCTTTTATAATGGGAGTGACTGTGACTTTATGACAGTTTTAACAATGTTTTTGCATTGCAGGGAACGTCATGACAACGCCCTCTCTAATTTCTTTCGTCGACAGCGGCGAACGTGCTAGGGGAGATAACACTTCAGATACAGGTAATCATACACTGAATGCAAGACTTGCTCATTAGCCGAAAGAGACGAGCAGATAAATAAGAAACCCACAGCAAAGATATTTACATAAATATTAATAGTAAAATGAAGTAACAGAAAACATAAGTGGCTGGGGGAGGGAGGGGCACAATTTAAAGAAAGGGAGTCAGAGAGAGAGAGAGATTCGGAGGACAGATAATAGACCGTATTGCAAAGCTTGCTGAGCACCTTCAGATGTTGTGGATGGATGTATGGATGGGATAAGATGGGATGGAGAGATGGATGGAAGCATTGATGGATGGAGGGACGGGAGGAAAGGTGGAGCGAAGGCTTGAATTTAAAAGAAGTCTGCTTATATGAAAGACTAGCCAGGGGATCCGCGCTGTCCAGTTTTTTCTTAAACCGCCCACTACTACCCCTTCTTTAAGCAAGACTGGAAAAGCAAGACTGTTTCTACTATAATGTGACTTTGTTCTCTCTCTCTCTTTCCCAGAATTCTCCACTCCTCTCTCTCTCTCTCTTACACCAAATGCATTCGAGCACATGCACGCACGCACGCACGCCTGCACGCACGCACGCACGCACGCATACACACATTAACATTAACATTTTATTTGCAGTTTTAATTATCTTTCTATTAAGAGAGGAACAAAAATATGTATGACAGTAATGCATATAATTAGATGATTTCTTTCACAAAAAGCAGAATTCTTTAAAATATTAAAATACACTGGACGGTCTGAAAGTGAGTACAAAATGCTCCAAAAATTGGTCTGAAAATGAGGGCCTAAACAAAAATTAAATAATAAATATGACGACGCCCTTAACAAGTCATGTACACAGCGATCACCGTGCAAGAGAGATAACCTACGTCTTTTCCTTTTTTGTACGAAGTGTACCCCCTACGTCACTTGACAACAGAGAGACGGCAGGCAAGAGTAGGGCAAGGGGTAGGGTTAAGGGTGGGGGTTAGTAAGGGGGTAGGTGTGGGGGTTAGCGTCCCACCGCAAACTATGTGCATATCAGGACGGTGTTGTTTAAACAAAGTTTACGTGCCGCCACACGGGGGACTGGAATCTCGACACGGGCTTCAGTCCCACCCAGTCATTATACTGACACCGGGCCAACCAGTCCTAGTACTGTTCCCTGTAGTGCCAGGCGTCTGGCAGGGCAGCTGCTAAAAGTCTTAGGTATGACTCGGCTGGGTTGCGAACAACCGACCTCCCGCCTCGGAAGCAGATGCCACTCGACCACCGATGCTGTTGGCGGGAGGGGCCGGATTAATTTTGACCAGTAACTTTGTAACGTGAATTACCTTTACTGAAGGAAACTGCTGAGCACCTGGGCAACTTTTTCTGGCGCCAGCTGTACATATGTATGTCTATTCTTTTACTCTTCATTGGCAAACTACCGGACTGTCACTCAGTTTTTTAAAGAAATGTATTAAAGTTATGAATTCTTACTTTTTTGTTAATGCTATTGTTATTTTGCTATTACATTTCATAGAACTCACAGTAAAAATGTATATGCAGCTGTATTAAACCTACTTGTAAAAAAATGTAATATTGAAAGGTATTTGTTTCAAGACCAGTATGCAGTTTATCTAGAAATTATCTAGTTATGTTTATCATGGCTCCAAGCAGCGATGTAAGAAAATTCTAATTTTCTAACTTCATTATATGACAAATATGATGTGGGGATTATCATTAAAAAAAGAAATTGTGAGGGTTATTTTAATACGAAAAGAATTTTTTTTACAGATTCCAGTTAAGACAGGTTCTGGCTCTGACTATGTTTAGTCTAAATTCTTGGCGAATTTACTAAAGCTGTTTTCAACAAAGTTCTTCAGACTTTCCTTGTACTATAGTTAGAAGTGAATAAAATAAACAGAGAAGTCCCAAAAGAACGAGAGAAAGAAAATCACAGAAGTGAACACGTGCGTGTGGATGTGGTGTTTTGTGTTGGAGTGTGCATGTGCGTGCGTGAGTGCACTTACGGGTGGGTGGGTAGTTGCTGGCATGCGCACTTGTGCGCGTCACTTTGACGACTCACCCGGGGGACTAATCAACAGAAAGACCATCCACCTGAAGCCGCCCCTTGCATCGAGAGGACGTGACTACAGTCACAAAATGATTCCCCCTGGTATGGTCACGAGAAGACTGCACAATTGATCAAACACTAAAATCTCAAGCAGACCTCATTAAATGCCCTTTAGATACAGACCTAAGATATTGTTCACAGACATTTGCTTACCAGAAATCATAAATAACTTGAAAGATAAAGAACAGAGCTACATATTGAAATACCGTTAAGTCGAATGCAAAATGTTTGGAAATTTGGTTGCAGTTACTCCCTAAAGGAATTTAAGAGCATAATAACACAGCGTATGAAAGATCAGTTTGTACATATATGGAACCAAGATATGTGTGGTAGTAGCTTATGTAGTACATACCGAGTTTTTAAAGATAACTTTCATTTTGAAAAGTACCTGCTATTTTTGTCTCCCGTTCTAAAAACTAGACTCCTGAAATTTAGAACAAGCTCACATAAATTACCTGTACAACAACTGAGATATAATAATACCCCCAGAGATGAAAGAATATGTCATTTATGTCCCCTAAATGAAATTGGGGATGAATCCCATTATTTGTTTTCTTGCAGTCACCCAGTTATACTACACAACCGCAAAAAGCTCATTTCAGATTACTTTACACGCCACACAAATTATATCAACTTATGAATAGCAAATCAAAAAAGACCCTGACAAATTTGTGTAAATTTATTGGTATTATTATCTCTCTTTTCACTTAGTATTCCACATTTAAGTTGTAAATGTTCACCTGTTATAGTGCTGTTTCAGTTTGTTATTTGTATTTGATATGGATTTTGTTCTATGTATTTCTGTTACTATCAAAGCTAAAAGGCCCCCCAGGGCTAAAAGCTTTACAATAAAAAAGTTCAAAGTGCAAAGTTCAAAGTTAAGTACATGTTGGGGAAGAAGGTGTCCAAGTGGTTCGAGCGAAGGCCTCACAATCTGAAGGCGTTGATTCGATTCTCATGCACCCCATCACACGTCACCCAGTTCAGCCACCTCCAAATGAATACCAGACGTATGTGAGGCTTGATCTTGATGAAAACAGACTACATAAACCTGATCAAACCTTACTATCTTTTTAACCGTAATCATGTGCAAGTACCTGCATGAACTTAATGAAAACTCCATATTATACACGAGTCTGACGAAACCCCACTATCCGGAGTGTCGTACGGACACATACATATAATGAAAACTCTTTTACAAGTTTGTGATGAAGCATTATTATTTATTCTAGCCTCTTATGTGACACATGGTTTAAATGAATCATTTATAATTTATATGATTGTTATTAATTATTATTTAATTTATTAATTATTGTTATTAAACAGTTTCGTTTTGTATGTCTTTGTCTACATGTAGTGCACCTTAATCACATTTAACGAGATTGTCCAGGTGTAAATAGCAATTGCGAATGTAAGAACATCTTTCAATGAGTTAATTGCCATGAAGCATGGTTCCGTTTCTTCCCCTTTCTGCAACCGCAGACGTACGTATTTCCAAGATTTGCCTTAAAATAAGGAAAGTAAGTTAAAATAGTTATCATGGGGGGGGGGGGGGTTGGAAGTAGTACCATACCTGCCACACATTTGCCCCAGCCAGCCACCCTTCTTGCACGGAACATTTTTTTCCATGCAAAACAACAGTCAGGTGTAATGAGACATAGAAAGCTTGATCCCGATGAAGACAGACAATTTAGATTAATCTGATGAAACGTTACTATTTTTTTCACTGTAATCATGTATCATGTGCGAAGATAAAATACTGTATCAGGATCATGTTAAGAAAATTTAAACAACAGGGTTTCAACATTTCAACAGATTCAGGTTTGACGGGGACTTTTCATCAAGGTCGTGTAGGTAGTTGTAAACAATCACAGAGAAAAAATGTAGTAACGTTCCAAGAGGTTGATGTAAGTCTATTTTCCCCAGGATCACGTCTCACATACGTATGGATCAAGGAAGACACGGCAGTGAGGGAGAGAATGGCACCACCCTCACTTTGCTTGCCCACAAAAGGTCATGACCCGCACAGCCTTACGACCTCAAATGGTCAGGGGATAACCTTTATACACACTGTCACACTAGAAGGTTAAGCCACGTGCAAAGAGTACATTTAAAGAAAAGAACACACACACTCTCCCACGAACGCACGTACATATGCATACATGTCAGAATAAAGTGACTGTCAGGTACTTACCTTTCTTTCTCTCTCTCTGTCTCGCTCGCTTTCTCGCTCGATTAGACAGCTGTTTGGGTTAACTCTCTTACAAAAAAACTAGTGGCGATTACGTCCCCTGAGCCAGACAGTCGGAGTAATTTTCGACGATCACGTTGGAATGATGTGAATGACTAAACTAATCGTCTTGCGCAAGCTTGTTGATGAGATGGGCGAACTGGTTATTGGGAGAAATGGAAATTGGGCCAAACTACCATATTTTTTATCATCTGCTCAAATGCCTCTAATTTGTTTGCTTTCTATTATCATAACTGGACAAGAATTACTGAAGACAAGATAATCAAAGCATCATTCCTTTATGTCTAGTTTCCATTACACACCAAACAGTTCAATTGTATCGGTGTATAAGGATGTCTCATATTTCCTCATATTTCCGAACTTATATTTCGGAACTCAAAACATCTACCCTTATTTACTATCAAGATCTTTATATTTCATGAACGCATCATCCGGAGTTTTTTCATTTGCGCATTCATGGGGTTGTTCCTCAAACAATTCACTTTACAGCATGTCCCAACGAACTGGTTTGAGCAGTCGCAGGAAGATCTGTGATTGCCCCATCCACCCTGCCAAATATTCACAGCACTGATTATTTTTCTGTGTAATGTTTGCTTTCCATTTATTGGATACACATAAACATAAGTAATGGTGTGACTTTGCGTAAGTGCTGTTGATAAATGTATTCATGGGAGTAAAACAGATAATGGATTATCTTTTGAGATTAATATCAACTCCAAGATCAACAATAAAATTACAAAATGACTGATTGATTTATGGCTGACGCAGGCAGCTGACAGAGAAAAGTGATAACCCAAAATGCTCTGTTGTGATGGAATATTTTTGGCGGTGAATACTTACAGCTGCTACAACTTTCCATAAATTATGAGGATGACTGTAGCCACCAGCAGTTCCTTATGACCCACTGAAATAAAAATTGCGTAGCTCTACGTTTGATTTGGTGATGTTAAGAAACAAAAATCAAATACTTAAACCAGAATCTGTTGGCCTTTCTTTTTACGTTACATCAAGATTTCACTTTTATTTCGGAGTCTCATGCAAAACAAAGAGTGAATATATGTGACCCACGAAATAAGTATCAATTTCCAAGTTGTCTTCCTTCTTTCTCCTCCTTTATATATATATATATATTACATTACTGTATTTTTCTTGTTTGTGTTGTGTGGGGTTTTCCCTTCAAGAAGGGGTAGTGACCGTAATGTGTTGAAAGATTGGCTTTGCCTGCCTTAGTATTTAGCCTGGCTCAGTTTTCTCGTTACACATAATAGTCCAAGCAGCAGTCACTTATTTGATGCCTGTATAATTTTACAGCTCATTACTTCGAAGCTAATGCATTATACCTAAACAGTTACTAGTAGAAAAGTGCACTGCTATAAGGCACGCATGTAGTTGTGTCGCCATACACTTTGTTCTGCAAACGCCCGGACGAAAGAAGAAAATCATCTGTGTGATATTTGAGATCTTAGAAAAATATCCCGGTATTTCTATACCATTTACGCTCCCACAATGTCTTACGCCCATTAAAAAGATGTTCACATCTCCACTTCGTGCTCTTATTCTCAATAAATTGTTAAAATGGACACAATATTATTTTTAAAACTTATCAACCATTTCTACATTAGCAAAAGGAGTTTATTTTTGGTAAAAGAAAGCAGTTTGTGCAGATTAACTTGGTTTTAAATTTATTATGTTTGGATTATTGTATAAAGGTTACTGTCTGCATGCCACTAACCCTAACTGAATGGAATAATAAGTTCTAATTTACAGTGTAAGGTTTATTTCTAGATCAAAAACTGCATTTTTAATTCATGTTCATTTTTCTTACCAAGTCTCGATCCTTTGTTGCTCTTAGCCACATACAACGGTGTAGTAGTAACCCGGCTGGAAGGTAGCTCTGTCGACCAAGCAGAAGGAAAATAAATCGTGTTCGAGTTTATTTCAATAGGTGTCACTGGAATGTTCATTGTTACGAGAAAATTATATATATATTTATAAACATATACAAATGTTTATACTGTTCTTTTTCTCGTTATCGCTTTCTCTCTCTCTCTCTCTCCTCTCTCACAGACACACACACCCCAAACCACTTTATTTCCTCCTTTGCCTCTTTTTTTTAGCTCTGTCTTCAAAAGCGTCGATATAATTAACAATCCTTTAATAACTTGGATTGCTATTAAATTTGACCAAAATAAATTATTTACAGTTTATTAAACTGATCTGCAAACATCATAAAAGGTGTCTCTAAATTAAATACATTTTTGAAATGTATAGTGTTTCCTGATCATGTTGATATAACAACCACTGGCCTAGCTTAAGTAGTAAGTGAGATATGAAACAAGGGAACTGAAGAAAAGAAGCCACATCTACTGCAGTCTTTTTCTTTTTCTTTTTCATTTTTTCGTCGTTTTTGTGTCGTCCTGATGAAGGGGTAGTGCCCGAAACATGTAGATTGTCTTCGTCTTTGTCTTTTTTTTAGCTTGGTCCAGTTCCCTTGTTTTAAATTTAATTTGATTTTTATTGCAAGCGGCAGTCACTTGTTTTTCTTTTTCTTTTAAGTGAGATATGGCCTGACGAAGGTCAGAATGTGGGGGCAGCCATTTTGAGAGAACGGGCTCCAAAGTTTCACATGCAGTTCTGTACCAATTTCCTTAGCAACGCAATTGCTTAATTTTTTATACCTAATTATAGTTAATTTTGAGGGGAAAGTTTGCATTTGTAATAGTTTTGTGCTAAAAAGTCAAATTGACCAGATCGACCCCACGGACCTGTTTCTGCTTGTAGCTACAAACTGGCCGTTCCGACTTAAGACTGATTTCGTGGCGCAGTGACACAAGGGAAAGCTATATACCTCTACAGTAACCAACGCTGGAAGCAAAATAGAATACCTTTAGAACATTTCACATTCCTGTATGCAGATGGCGATACGCATGGTGACAAAAACTGCATATTGTTATTAATGCGTTGATTTAATTAATTTAATTAATTTTATGTGCACCTTCCGGTTTGGGAACTTGACAAGTCTTAACGTCTTGCAGTTTCCCAGATGGTAAGACGCACGCGTATATTCCTCCATGATGTACAACATCCTTTTTCATCCTGATGACAACTTTGTCACCAACTAGGCCGTCATGAGTGTAGCCATCTGCAGTGTACACGGCAGGCTCGTTCTTGATCCATGTTCCATCCACGACGACATCTTTTTTTTTTTTTTTTAGGTAGGGAGACAAAAGTACACATATACAACATATACCAATTTGTCAAAAATTTGTTCTAAGATTTTCGAGCAGAAGTAAGATGATTTGAGTATGTGCATGTGCGGGCTTGCAGAGGAGGGAAAAAGAAACCTTCTTTTAGAGAAAAAGTAATATAGCTCCAACAAAGGTACTGGCTGCGCTATACATAGCCGTATGCAGACGCATGTGACCAAGGGAGCTTACCGTACCCAAACACGTATTAAAGAGAGGGTCGAAAGGAACGGACCATGCAGATCCTCAAAAGATCTGCCATCCCTTTCTTTATAACGGCGCTATTCTTCACAAAGCTAACCCTCGGTGCACAACGTGTGCATACAGAGAATCCATGTTAATGTAGTCAGACCGCTCACTAAGCGAGTGCTAACAACTAGGATTCAAAGACGAACACAACATAGGACAAATGCATGAAATCCTCATAATTTGCACCCTGATTATCTTACGATAATTTAAGGTCCTCAATTGTTCTTTATTAAAAAGGTAATATGCAAATGATCATGGGATATAAAGCTATTGCTGGTAAAACTCTAATAGATATGAAATTTACAGTTTAACATTGGTTACCCTTACTATGTACAGACTACACAAACTGTATGTTCACACACAATAGCATGTATACATGTCCCTCAATGCACTCGGTCACTGCTCGAAAAAATGGGTTTGGAAGTGTATCGTTCACGTCGCAAAAGCAGTGGGTGTCGCTCTGTATGCTAGACATTGACAATCCTTAAGACTGAATGCATGTTTGTAATCCTAAATAAAACATCTGTATACAATGACAAGAAAACTGCACACATTTGTCATTTATCATTTATAATTTGCACATGTCTCAAAAAAAGAGTTTACCTGGAAAATCCTCATGTTTGATGTGATACACTTGAAAACCTTGTTTACTTTCACTTAGATCCTCTTGAAACAGACATGTCAATCTCCACTCGGGTAGATCCACTTGAGAATGCACATGGCAGTAAGCACGTTTGTCTGACAATTGAATATTTTTAGGGGAATTGAATATGCCGACAATACATCCAATCTTAAACCAGGTAATGATTAACAGCTAAAGATACTTCATTTCCATTCAGATTCACAATGCACGGACACTAACTTCAGCCCTAAATTTTTAATTTGTATAATTATTTTACAAGAATTTTATATAAGGACGATGCTGACATGAAGTTCAAAAGTTCATTGCTCAGCTTATAGTGTTGCTTTATGTTTACTTCTGCTTATAATGATAGCATTATTTTTGTAAACCATTATTTAAAAAGCTTAAATTGCTTCCCATCTTCTTACCTCCTCCTGATTTTGTTCGTCTATGTGGCGTAAATACTCCACAAGAATCGAGCGATCTATATAACGTCTTTGTAAACATATACGTAACATCTCCACAATTCTACATCAGTTTAAGTTTTCAATAGTCTTGTCATAAACAAAAATTAATGGAAGCGGTATTGTGTGCACAAACTTATCACCAGAAGAGCGGGTGAATCTAACAGCAGGAGGTTTGGAAAGCCCGACATGATACACGTAGCCCCGTTCGATAATGTTTTGTTAAACAGAGGTTTCTGGCAAAAGAATCCTTTCTCCAACTTGCCAGAACACTGGCATTTCAAAGTGGAAATTTTCTGGAAGAGAATGGAACCACAGACACTAGGCTCGAATTGGTGGACGACACCCTTCCTCCCCGGAAACCTAGCAGGGGTTACACAAATTGAGCAGAACACAGAGCACGTTGGAAACGCAGGGCTGAACACCTGGACACAGGAAAAGAAAAAATATTGTTTTTTCCATTAATTAATTAAATTAATTTATTAAGAAATATCTTACAGTATGGAAATGATCTCTCAAAACGCTGAAGATGCTTACCTTGATAGGAACCACTTGACTGAGTAACGAATAATAAAAGCAACAAGATTGGTGTAAGAAACTGCCGCTTGGTGATACCAGTAACCATCCGATCAAGAAACCTAGCCAAATAAAAAAATATAATTTCACTAATCTGGAATATTGTTGTACATTGCAACTCTTCACTATTAAATATAAATTAAAGAATACATGCATGTCCAACAGATCTAAAAATATAGATGGCTGTCACGGTATTTCATCCATGTGCATGAGATATTAAAGCCGCAAAGTCATTTTTCATTGCGCTGTTTTTAAAAACACAATGACATAAAACTCATGGCATGACAAAAGTTTAAAACTCCATACACCAGAGTGCAAAATGCTTTTCAAACAAATGGCATTAGCTCACTGCAAGAACTTGATCCCTGCATATGAGTAAATAGTTCTGTTTGAACGTGGTAATAGATTTCAATATTAAATCAACTGAAAAGGTAAAATCATGTAACGTCACGTTGTACAATGAACATTTATACTTTCAGATTTACACAGTGATCGGTTTGAACAAATGGGCTTCGAGTTGTTTGTCAGTTGCCCTTAATATGCACCTCGAAACATTCAAAGTATCATCTAAAGAATCCTCTTCAACTCTATGACTTAAGTCTTTATCACAGTGATAAGACGAGGTAAGATTGTTATAATTAAAACAGATTTTATATTTAATTTCTTTAAAGCGTTTTCTTTCTTTGTGTATCTCTTCTTTGAAATCTTTTGTCACTCCTAAGGAAGGGAATATAGCAAGTCTCCCCTTGACACTTGTATAAGACAACATGAGGCAAGTGTGGGTCTAGATTATTTATTGCAACACGCTCCTTACAGTTTGTGTCGGCCAGGCGAACACTGATCACAAAACAGAAGCACATTCTTAACCAATTAACTGCTGCTGACTGTAGGGCAAAATGCTTTACCATCTGTCTCGCTACTAGTTGTCTGTCTGATTTCCGTTCTTCCTCTTTATCCCTCTCTCCCTATCCTTTTACAGCGTCATTCCCTGACCATCTGACCCTACCCCGTCCCTTCTCCCATGGCCTGCTGCCGTTGAAAACCCAGTGGCCCCCCTCCGCCCTGCTACATTTTCCAACCAGAGAAATCCCCTGGCCTTTCCGACCTACCAACCTATCTGCCGACTTATTGCGGAAAGCGAGAGAGAAAGAGAGAGAGAAAGTGTGTGTGTTTGGTGTTAGTGTGTGGTGTGTGTGTGATGTTTGGGGGGGGTGTGGCGTGTGTGTGATGTTTGGGGGGGGTGTGGCGTGTGTGTGATGTGTATGTGTGGTGAGTACGTGTGGTTTTTGTGTGGTGTGTGTGGTGTGAAAATTCCCTGGCCTTTCTGACCTAATCACCTACATGTGTGTGTGTGGTGAGTGATGTGTGTGACGTGGTGTGTGTGGTGTTAGTGTGGTGTGTGTGGTGTATATATGTGGTTGTGTGTATGTGTGGTGTGTATGTGCGGTGTGTATGTGGTGTATGTGTGGCATGTGTGGGTGGTGTGTATGTGCAGTGTATATGTGCAGTGTATATGTGTGGTGTGTATGTGTGGTGTGTATGTGTGGTCTGTATGTGCGGTGTGTATGTGCGGTGTGTATATGTTGTGTGTATGTGGTGTGTATGTGCAGTGTGTATGTGCAGTGTGTATGTGCGGTGTGTATTGTGGTGTATATGTGCAGTGTGTACGTGTGGTGTGTATGTGTGGTGTATATGTGTGGTGTGTGTGGTGCACGTGTGATGCGTGTGGGGTGCAGGTGTAGTGCAGGTGTGGTGCTCGATAACTTTTTTCAATTACAATCCAGACATCTGACAAAAACATTCTTACCACGCTCCCGTAATGGCTTCATTAATACCAAGATGTGTTTTGCACCTTAAACTTTTCCTGTGTTTTTCGTTACTATCAAATAAAGTTGCTGTACCCACATCACTTGTGTCGCGTTCTAGGTACTCAAGGCTGTTATCGTGATGTCAGGAGGATTAGGGTCTCCTGACTACTGATTTTTTACCCTAAGCCATAAAACCTTTTCTGCGGTTAGAAAGAAGAGAAAGAGAAAAAGTGTACCATACCTAACTTTTTTTCTTGAAACCCTAATCCCACAATTTTGGGGCCTTAACAGAATTAATAATCTTTTTTGTTTGATTTAAAAGTGTAACTTTGAATAGTTCATAGGGTTGATATAAGCTAATTCCTTTTTATTGAATGCATGCGCTTAATATACTTACCTCTTTATTTTCTTTAATAAAAACTATACTCTAGCGTAAAACCGTACAAGAGATCCGAAAACCATGTAAGCTTTTTAGTGAGAGTTTGTTCTGGTGATAAATCTGTTCTAAAGAAATGATTTGTAAATGTTTAATTTATAAGGTATTTAAATTTCAGTTCTTATTAAAGTCGAACATTTTTCTGGAAATTATGTAGGCATAATACCAGTTACACTGGTGACATTTTGCTCATCACGGTGAAAGAAAGGGCAAATTTTAAGTACCACAACTCATACAAAATTACCTTACAATTTTAAGAAAATTTCAAATCTTATCTGTGTGTCCGGTAAATGTAGACGATGACAAAGTGTGACTAAGCCACTGAATCCCTTGCATACTGTTACAAATGACTCATTCCGATTACTGTTTTATTTCGATTCGGCCAGCGTCTTACGGGGAGTGCTAGCAAGTATAAATGCACTTCTGTTGATTCTTTTCTGACAATTTCAGTTGTCGGTGAGCATCACACGGCGATCACAACACACGGAGTTCATTGACTTCGGACGATGGTTGGAAAAGCAAAATGACCACAGCTTGCTCTATTTCCTTAGTGTTTATTACATGAGTGAAACCAACGGATTGCAACCATGCTTCTTGAATTTTACTCTGTGAGATGCTGCGTCTCTTACTTAATATTTCAACTTCAGCACGGTGATTTGGTCACTCGGTCCTCCGAGAGAACAACCCAGTCCCATAAAAGGATACATGCATAGGATAAAGGAAAAAGGAAACGAGACAGACCAAAAATAACATGGAGACGCTCAATACAAGAAAAGAACCCCAGTTTTATCTGGATAACTGCAAAAAGAACAGGGAGCAACAACGAACTCTTGTGCAAGCCTTATGGGGCACAAGGCATAAAGAGGATAAGTAAGTAAAGTAAAAACATGCACGATTAATATCTACACATTTTTTGAACTGGCGTTCTGTATTTGATCCAGTCCCAGAATCTCACATTCGCACCCTAAGATCTTCTGTATGCACTTCGAAACTATCGGCCCGTTTAAAATGAAAGCATATTTCCGCCTCTGTTCATATGATCACTGCATTGCCACTGTTCATATGATCACCTCATTGGTGGAGTTGCGCACGCAGACACATCTAAACTGTATAGCATGATAGCTTAATAGAGCTCAATGCAAAAACACATTTTACATAAAGACAGATGAACAATAAACTAGCTCTCAAAGAAATTAATCATTCAAGTATCTGCTTTTTCGGGTATCAGGTGTGTGGATCACAGTTTCTGAGGTTTTTTTTTACTTTTGGAATTTAATGTTTTATTGTTATAAGGGTTTTTCATTTAAATACCAGTTACCTTCAGTGTTCACGGTACATACCCTTTCTGTCTGTATTCTTCTTGGTATTCCTCTTCACTAGTATCTGGCGATTTCTGTTCTCCTTTTTCCTCAGACGCTGGTGGTACGGAGGTCCCCCTGTTTAAAATTGATTCTTATTGGAAGTTCTTCTCATACAAGATAAATATGTTTGGTTGCTGTAATGTTCGTCTATTTCCTCTGTTTAGTTGCTGAAATATTCATTTTATTTTTAAATGCTATTCCATGCAAGTTAGAAATTATATATTTGATAAACGGTCTTCAATAAACTGAATGAAAATAATTTTATAATCCCCTTTTTAATTTGGTTTATTTTAGAAGCTGTAGTAATTAAAAAAACGAGGATGTCTTAAATACCGATTTACTGGTTTTTTTTAAGGAAAATAAGGCCAGGTAAGTTATACATAACTCTTTTGTTATTTTAAAACCATTGAGCGGATGAGCGGACTTGGCGGTCCTGAGTCTTCGGACCCAAGTTAGCTTCGGAAACTCAAGTAATTTTCTTCCATCAAGAGCTTTAACAGGTTATCTGTTTTTTTTAAAAATTAAACTAACATAAAGGAAAATGAAAACAACCTGAAGTGTTTCTCCTCTTGAATCTCGAATTTTCTCCTTAGACCTCTGGATTTTGAGAGACAGACACTGGTTAACTGCTGTTAAATACATCTCGCTTAGTGCAAGGTAGTTCTTCATAACCCTGTCGTTCATCTTTCTTGCTGTGCAGTTTGATCTGACAAATATAAAGAAAATAAAGGCTTACAAATACCCTATGCTGGAGGTACCTTGTATCAAACGCCATTCAGGTTTTTGGTCTTGACTTTAATCCATCCTAAATTACAAGAAAATACTAATTAGAGATTAAAGAAAAAAATTATTTACAAAACTATTGACAGAAAAGTATCTCATAAAGATCGTTAAACTATTTTTCTATTATCCTATCCAGAGACCTCCTGTTTCTAACTGCACCAGACTTCTCTGCAAGATAAAAAAGATTCCATAAACTGGTAACATTTGGAATAATTTCACTCACTACGACTTTGCATAATATCATTGAGAATTGTCTTTCCCAGTGTCCTTTCGTCTTGTATACGATTCAGAACAGGACTACTTTCATAAGGCATTCAAGAACAGATGTCTGCATAATAAAGGTCTGCATCAAGCAATTCTGAAATGTCATCAACTGATGTCAACTTACTACACAGGTGTTTTCTGTAGAGGAAAATTGTTATTCTGTGACCTAGGCGGGGCGCGATAGTTTGCATCTACTTTGATCTCTGAGGCTGAAACAGTAAAAGATTTTTAATTACTTGTTCAAGAGGGGCATCTTACCCCACGCTACGCAAAGCATCATTGGCTGAGCGATGAAAATCATCATTATTTATTTACAGCTAGAAGATGTAGATGTGAAATAGAAAAGAAATAACAATTAAAATACTTCACAACAAACAAAACATACAGTAAACATAAATCCAAATTTGAGAAACCTGGTCAGAGACAGATAAGAAATTGCCTATCATACACTGACTATGGAGCTACCAAACGGAGCATGCAAGAAATCAGAACATCGTTTGTGCAGCAAAATGTCACAAAAATAACGAGTAGTTTTCTTTCGTCACCTTTGCTTGCCACACTAAGTTTCAATGAGGAGTTACAATTATTTACAGTCTGATCGACGCTACACCCAAAGCAATCAAAACGTTAGTGCTGTGTATTACTCATAGTGTGTATTCCGCAAAGTGCGTATTACTCATATATGTGTATTACTCATACATGTGTATTACTCATAGTTTGTATTACTTATACTTGTGTATTACTCATACTCATACTTATACTCATACCTTTCTTCTTTCTTTCCGTCTTCGTCCTTTCCTTTTTGCTCCTTGTCAGACTGTTCTACCTTTGAACCGTGTTTCAACATATCCTGTTCTTGATTCTCAACCTGTTCTTCATTCTCAACCTGTTCTTCATTCTCAACCTGTTCTTCATTCTCAACATGTTCTTCATTCTCAACCTGTTCCTCAATGTCTTCCATATCCCTTGTCTCAATAGCCATTTTCTCTTCATCTTCTTTCTTACCATCACTCTTTTTTTGCCCGTCTTTCTTGTTGTCTTCATTTTCCTTCATTTTCTTATCTTTCCAACTGGAAAATGTTTTAGTAAGCTTTAGGTAAAGACATTTTTTGTGAAATTATGAAAAAGAGAATACAGTTAAAACATCACATTTGAATTTGAAAGAAAAACAAGACAATGCGCATGACACATGTGGGGACCTTGCCGATATTGCCGATCTAGTATAACAAAATGAGAGCTGGCGCGTGTAAGACCAGCAGTGTTTGATTCGTTAAATCAACCTGTGGGTGACTCGTGGCCTGGAGGGTAGCTTGTTCCATACAAAAAAGGAAATGTTGTTCTCACACAGGGAACGACACAAGCAGGGGTGTGTGTGTGTGTGTGTGTGTGTGTGTGTGTGTGTGTGTGTGTGTGTGTGTGTGTGTGTGTGTGTGTGTGTGTGTGTGTGTGTGTGGNGGGGGGGGGGGGTAACCAACCTACCCCGCCCAGGTGCCAGTGACGAGAATCTCATTAGAGAGACAGCATGATGTCAGCCAAGCAGGGCTGCATGAGCAACAAGCGGTCGGTGAACTCGGGAACTCGGGAAACCCAAACATTGGAACTAGCGCCTGTCAACAGGTCATAAGCTGGATACCCACATGATGCCACCTGTGAGGGTGGGGGCACGTGAGGGAGGATACATCACATGATGTAGAGGGCGCTGCATTAGGGAGAAATAAGAAGGAGGGAGGAAAACACAGACCGAAAAGAAGGGAGAAGCTTGCTCGGGCTTACGCCCTGCCCTTGGGCCTATGCTTGCTCGCCCGTCGGACTTAGAAAGTTTTGACCAGGAAGGGACAAGGCAGGATGTAGCAGGTTAGAAGACTGAGGGGCACAGTTGAGGTGAGCCATAGGGCTGCCTTCTTCGTGCAGCTCCGCTGCAGCTGCACAACCGAGGGTCAGGCTGAGAAGAAGCAACTGCCTTTAGCTGCCAGGAGATGTTAGAGAACAGTAAAAGGGCAGGCTCCCGTCTGAGTCACCAATAGGAGTAGGCACTAGAGAGAGAGAGAGAGAGAGGAGGTCCAGTTATAGCCACTAGACAAATTTAGAAGGAATAGGTTGCACATTTAAGCCGTCCACCACCTGCAACGGGATATTCTCGCTTAATAAAGTTTGAAGCGAGCACTCCTAGTTGGTCGTCCGTACGACATAATGACCTACGGTGCATGAAAGGGAGGGATGGTGACGGAAACGTTACAGTTTTTGTAACTCTACTTATTTCATTCTCATATTGCATAGGTAGTGCTATACCTTAAAGAGGTACACACTGCACCCAAAGTTCTGTCATTTGCGACATCAGTTCTATCATTTTTCGCGACAGTGCTATTGCACTGTCTCGCAGTTTGTGCCTATTGGAGGCATCCGTAAGTCGACACATACAACCAGCCTCCTAGTATATACAGGCACTAGGGGTAGATCAGAAAATACCAGGATCACTTCTAACACTGTGTGAAGAGAATCTTTTTTTCTGCTAGAGCTTTCATAAGTCAAATGAATTTATACATTTAGATTTGGTTTACATTTAGTTTACATTTAGTTTCTACTTTCTTTTGATGCTAACGTTAACTAACTTCTATACAGGTTAATATTTGTTGGCGATTTTGGTCATATAGGTATTTCAGCCTTTAGCAATGTACTTCAGCAGTTTTTCACAGTTTTTTCTGCCTTTTACTATCTTTAATGTGCAAGAAAAACAGGTGACTGCCGCTTGGAGTAAATTCTTTCTGAAATTTAAAACAAGGGAACTGGACCAAGCTAAGACATGACAAAGACAAAGACAATCTACATGTTTCGGGGCACTACCCCTTCATCAGGACGACACAAGATTTTCTCGAACAAGCCGATAGAATGGTAGATTTTTTCCTCGCCCGCAACTATCCTCCCAACCTTCTACACTCTGCTAAACAGAAAGCCGCTGCTACACCACGCGCACTCACCCTCCAACCTTCCCACCACTCCAGACACACGGAACCTCGGCCGATCGCCGTCTTGACACACCACCCTCACAACCTTCCTGTACGTAGGATCCTCCTCTCTAACTGGCACATAGTGTCAAAATCCGAGCCCCACCTCTTCAAACAAAACCCCCTCCTAGCATCTCGCAGGGATAAGAACCTGCGAGATCTTCTAGTACATTCCAAACTTAAAGCCACCACCACCCTCCCCCCATCATGCGGCTCCACGCCATGCAATGTCCCCCGTTGTCACACTTGCCCCTACCTGAACACCAACACAAAACTCCACACACCCAACACCGCTTTTGTCATCAAGCGCCACTTCACCTGCACTGACAGCAACATCATCTACGCCATCACATGCACCCTCTGTCCCACGTTATTCTACATCGGGGAGACAGAACGCACACTCAACACCCGCTTCACAGAACATTTGGCTGACACTAAACAACGCAGAAACACACCAGTTGCACGTCACTTCAGTACACCCCCACACACAGCCAACAACATGAGGGTCTGTGGTATCTGGAAAATGAAGGGCGATTCCATTGACCGTCAGAATATGGCATCCTACTTCATTACCCATTTCGGTACCATGGCACCCACTGGACTCAACCTCAAACACTGACCCTCCACCTTCCTCTTTTTCTCTTTACCCCTCCTCCTCTCTCTCTCTCTTAT
>SMGT01013759.1:191717-227585 GCA_004794575.1 Lanistes nyassanus | reverse complement strand
CCCCGCCCCCTCTCCACCCCGCCCCCTCTCCACCCCCGCCCCTCTCCACCCCTACCCTTCCCTACCCTTCCCTACCCACCTAGCGATTGGCTGCCCCTCTTTTTAACCCTGCTTACTCGCTGTCCCTTAGTCATTTTCCTGCTGTCCAGCCTATGCGCCACATCTACTGAAGCTAAGTCTTTGTCTTCTGTTTTCGTTGTTGTCGTTTTTTCGTCGTTTTTGTGTCGTCCTGATGAAGGGGCAGTCCCCCGAAACATGTAGATTGTCTTTGTCTTTGTCATGTTTTAGCTTGGTTCAGTTCCCTTGTTTTAAATTTAAGAAAGATTTTACTATCTTTATCACAAACATTTTCTACAGGGTCGGCTGAAAGCACCCTTTTTCTCAACTATTTCTGTTTGTTTGCATGTATTTCTTTGATTTTTTAGATTTTTGTTACGGACAACCACAGATTTCTTACATTCTTGTGATTTTGACTCTAATTTCTGCTGCCGCCTGGCGGTGTCCTCGTAGCAGCCCGATCTTATTTTGTGTTAGGTCATGTTACTCTGTAAGAGAGCCCCGCAGTGGGGGACTGTGTGTGTGTGTGTGTTGGGGGTGAGGGTGTGCTGGATAAATCCAGAGAAAGCTTTTGACTAGCATGCTAATGTAGCTGGTTCTAATCCAGCAATGGTCATGGATTACATCCTGGAGTTAAACATTGTGCAGACTCCATTACGCCTTGCCCCAGAACATCAAAATGCTTGTCCCCACTGGTTATCTTTCTGCTATCAGCCTGATGGGTTTTTTTTGCATAGATTAACAATAGGATCCCATCTCCCCTATAGTGCGAAATCACCACGAACTGGTAGCATTGTCCCTCTAAAATAACTTACTAACCTGAAGGGCACTAAACTTTGCCAGAGACCCACCCTGATCACAGAAGCTTGGAATTTCGATCGTAACTGAATAATACAATACTACGATGGTCAAACAACCATCAACATTCCGTTTCATCGGTACTCCAGCTGCAACATATGCGTAAATGCCTTTTTTAACTTCGTGGGTGGGGATGAGGGTCGGTGGGGGTGGGTGGGTAGGGAGGTGAATGAAGAGTCGGGCAAGTGGTATTTTTGACCTTGTGTTAGGGCATGGACCATGTACCTATATATATATATATATAAATCAATTAATATGACGAGGCCCTAACGTGTACACGCGATCAGCGTGCAAGGGAGGTCACCAAAGTTTCCTTTCGTGCAAAGTGTATTTTCCCTTGTTTGCTTGACAACTCAAAATGTACAAGTCACCGTCATGTGTAGTTAACAAAAATGGCGTGGAGGTGGTTTATAATCTACGTATTAGTCCAACTGGTCCTGAAAAGAAATCTTTCATGGGTGCTAGAGAGAAGGCGCCCACCAAGGGAGTTTTGGAACCCTGCCTGTGGGGTAGCTCTGTACGCTGCTGACTTATTGGACCCTGATAACGTAAGCATTCCGTGGCCCTAAACAACGCCTGTTATCGGGGTAGTTTAAAAATAGTAACAGTAAGTCCGTCTCCCTTTCTTCTAGTTTAATCCTCTCATTGTGTATGAATTTATGAATGCATGATTGTATTAGTGTTTGATTGGGTACAGAGGGATTGAAGATATCCTCTGTGTGAGTTCAGCTGATCAGTAATAATTTCTATTACAGGAAACAAAGACATATATCTTGAATGAAGACAATTTTAAATTACAAGTTACAGAAATAAAAGCGGAACACCCTTTGACTTGCTTAGCAAACAGAATAAAACAGTTTGATATGTATGACATTATAATTAAAATAGATAAAATCTGGATTTCTTCTCTTTTCTAAACGGTTAATGGCGATGCTTGGTTCCAATTTCTTTTCTCTCACTTGCGTGGCTTTCCAGTTCAGATATCCTTCAAGAAAGTGGTACGATTTGGTAATGTTAGTTGTTCTTGCGTCCAACATTCCACATTTTTTTACGTGTTGGTGACAGGAAAAGCATGTGCATTAACGATATTCGTACTGTGGTCATCCGGATGCAACAACACCTCAGTGGGACCTCTTCATCGTGCTGTCTTATGCACGGAAACAACATCTGATGAGCTGTGTGCAACAACATTTTTCAGTGCATAAACAGTGACAACGATATAACTTATAAGACAACATTTCTTATGTGCAGAAGCATTGACATTAATGTTGCACAGACAACCCTAGCCTGTTCAGTATCAGGGAGACTAGCATCGGACAAATATACTTTGTATGCGCCGTACCATATGACAGTAATTTCACGCAGACATCCTTAGTCTGTGTAATATCAGTGACACTAATGTCACAAACATATTGTTTCTATGCGGAAAGTCCGTGATAAAAATGTCACAAGCATCTCTAGTCTGTGTAGAATCAATGGCACTAATGTCACAATGACACTAAATGTCACAAAATCTTTTAAAATGGACGTGAAATGTTTCTCAACATTTACACAACTGTAAATGTAAGAGATTCAAAGTCACCTAAACATACTACAGAAGACTGTATAGATAAGGTCTCCATAGTTCAGTATGTCCCTGCTCCAGTTAGCTAAAGTCGAGTTGAAAAAAAAATAGATTGGTGTACAAAACTTATAATTAAGAAACAAAATTTTAAGGAACCAAGCCGCACTTGTTGCAACTGAAGCTGAATTGCAAGCCGCCAGGTTTTAGGACAACAAACAGTTTACTTAGGACCTGGAGATAAACCTGAATGGTAGAAATGCGGCAACAACAGGATAGTAAACGAAATAAACTAAAACTATTCACTGGCTTTTACCTCAGCTGATGCGAGAACGCAGATCCATAGCAGAAGCAAGTGATTAAATATGTATTAGCCGCAGCGCTGCAAGGCTTTTCTATACCTTGTCTGCTGCTGGATGACTAGACGCTATAATTAGGCGCGTGCTCCAAAGCTGCGTTCATATCAGAGATAGATGAAGCAAGATATAACGGTATCAGTTTTCACCCTATGGACCTGCTTGACATACATTTATGTTATCTTTCATGTTTGCTTTTTCCTCGACCATACGGACGGGTGTCATGAAGGGTGTTGTGGAAAGGGAACGAAACCTAGTATCAGCCGTGGAAACAGAACACGGGTGACACATTCAGAGAAATTAAGTGTAGCGTCTACTCGCAAAAGAGCTGCATTTTGGGACGGCGTTGCTTGACATTCCGTCGTAATGGGACTGCCGTCGCAACACAGGCTCCAGTACAGGGCAAAATGCCATCGGACATTATAATATAATACCGATCTTCTATAGATTTACAGTCAAACCAGCATGTCCCTTACCGAATTTTAGTGTTGATGTTCACAAGAGTGATAGAGGACTAGCTTCAGGACCACGAGGCCACGAGGGCCTCTGTTAGACTCCCTTGACCCTGTACCTCCCTCTATGTCTCTGCACTTCACGCGCAGGCAGCCTCATTATGCAGGACTCTGCTTTTCCAGGTGGTCTGTGTGTAGCAATCACAAATCAGCAGCAGAGGACAGGAAAGCTGTCTTGGATACAGAGGGGCAGTCGCGATTGGACAGCGCGATGCATTGTCATATGGTGGTCAAAAAAGGTTACAAAAGGCGGATCCCGCCTAAGAGAAAATATATTTATAGGTAGTCGCAGATCGGGACTGTGGTCACGTGAGAACTATGCATATTGGTCTACTGTCCTTGCAGCATTGTCATTCTGGCGGCTGACAACCCTGGACCTATGTAAGATGTCACCAAGTCCGGCTTTGGATTCCATTTTACCGCGCGGTAGAATAATTCTCAAACGGAACGGCACTATGCAATGAAAGGCATATTGTCTACGAATTACACCTAGGTGAAAATATTTATGCTTCGACGGAATTTTACTTCGCCTAAATGAAAGACGTCACAGCTTCAAGGTTGCACGATGTTCTATCAACTGAGGGAAAGCCCATGCAGTCGTTGATAATGCATGCACTGCGTAACAAGCTCCGCAGGTTGTAATCATGCGTTTATCATAATATTCATTAGTTTAATATCGCTTCATTTGTTAAAGATTACTGCCACCATATAGCTTAGCTTACTCATAAGTAAACTCTCTGTAACAGTAAGCCCAGTTAAATATCAAGTGCAAATAGAACCAGTGCCACTTGAATGCTTAAAATTGTTTGTTTATTCTAAATATTTGTATTATGTATATATGAATATATTTATATACGAATGTGTGTGTGTGAGAGAGAGAGACAGTGCGCCTTCGTGTGCGGTGTAGTGTAAAGTGTCAGGAAACGTACCTTGCTGGGAACAGCTTGAGGAACTCGGTAAAAAAAGACAGAAACATCTGGTTTTCATGCTACCGATGTTGAGTGCCACAGAGAAGGTCCAGAGTCAACTTTACAAACAACGAAACTATAAATCTAAAAAACAAACCCCATCAAAGAAGAAAGACAAGAAAGAAATCAAACGGTTTCTGTGAGTCTGCAGTACTCTGCACTGCAAGTGTGACATGAAAATCGTTTTCTGTGTAGCAGATTGAAGTGCTGAGTATCTCTTCGTGTTTTTAAATTTAGACAAAGTACCGCATTAAATAGTCAGATTATAAGTTTCTCAAATTACAGAAAGCTAATGGCCGAGTCTTTTTAAAATGGCTTGCCTCCTATGACTAGACTGTTTGCCATGAACGAAATTAAGTCGCGACGCTTTTACAGTCTCCCGAATTTATCGTCTTTGATTTCATCTACCTGTTTGCTTGCTTTTTAATCTCACTTCCCCAAGGTGACCTCTTGCTGGACTGCAAATAGCTCGGCGGAAAGCTGCTTTGTTATACGAAAACGGGAGTTTTATTCGACAGGAATTTTACAACCCAGATCAACGTTAAAATCTCCACCTCGTCTTACCAGAGCACAATGGAGGACGCTTACACATGTCAGTTCTTGTCCTCAGAGCTGCATGAAGCTGTCCCCTGTACACCTTATGGAGACGGAGGTAACATTCTCAGTTAAAATTCATCACATTGTAAAACGAGGGCTACAGTGTTATTTAGAGAAGACTTTATTTATTATACATAAATTAGTCTCACTAGAACACGCATAGCCTCAGTGAAATTTGTTTTAAATGCAAACCAATTCTTGTTACTCGAACGCTATTGTTATCTTCAATAGATACAAGATATGCTAAACCTAAAATTAGGGATGTATAAACGCTAACTGAAAGGGCTTCATCAGAAAATACCTGAGAATGCAGGCTCCCATCATGGAGTACCTATCCTGCCCTCTCAGTACTAGAGCCGGGAAACGTCCGGCAATGAAAACAGCGATCATCACCAAAATGATTAGATGCCTACATCAGCCCGATTGCATGACGACTATATTTGGAAACAGGAAATTTTTAAGCTAAAAGGATTAAATTATTGCCCTGTTCCCCTGCCAATTTGGGGAACCTGTCAAATAATTTGATGTATGACCTATATAGGCATGCAGAACCAAGTAACGCCATCTTGCTCGCATCTTTCGGCCCACCTGCTGGGCCCTCTTTCCCCTTATACTAAGCACTAAGTAAGTTAATGTTCTTTTCTTTAAAAATCAATACATAAAGTAATACTTTTTCTAAGTGTACAAATAACTTCGTCTGTTCGTGGACGAACAGACCAGAGTGTACCAATACACCCGTTTCATCCAGTCGAACCAGACGCAAAAGTAGGCAGTGTGCGTCCCAAACTTTATTCCTTGAACATAAACTGTTGCAGGTGGTGGCCGGTTTACCATACAACCTTTTCGAAACCCTAGTGGCTATTATTATAGGACCTCTTTTCTATCTCTACTGTCTCCCCTATTTCTGACTCAGACGGGAGTCTGGCCTTCTATTCTCTAAGTTTTCCTGGCCGCTAAAGGGAGCGGCTTCTTCCAGCCTGATGTTCGGTTGTGCAGCTGCAGCAGAGGTGCACGTAGAAGACAGTCCTGTGACTCATCCCCCACTGTGCCCCTCAGTCTTCTGCCTGCTAACTCCTCCTCTGGGCCGTCGTAGTCTGAGCTTTTCTAAGTCCCATGGCCAAGCACGCACAAGCCCTATGGGCTGGGCGTAAACCCGAGCAAGCTTCTTCGGTCCGAGTCCTCTCTCTATCTCTTTCTCTGATTGTCTGCTCTAATCTGAATCCTTCTCTTCTCTCAAGTCACCCTTTTTAGTCCCCCTACTCCAGCGCCCTCTACATCACATGGTCTATCCTCCGCACGTGCCTCTCTCCTTGTAAACAGCATCACGTGCATATCCACTCATGGACTGTTGACAGGCATTTCGAGTTTCCAAGTTGACCTCCCGGAAGAAGGGGGAAGAGAGAGAGAGAGACAGAGCGAGAGAGAGACGGATGAAAAGGTGGTGATAGGTAAAAAGAACGGAATTAATAATAAAAAATATTAAGGATATAGAGATGGGAGGGACAAATAAAAAAAGTTGGCTTGGAGTGAGGAGGGGGGCCAAATGTAACAAGAGTACGTTAGTCCTTGAATTTTTTCTGGGATTTCCTAGTTTTAACTAATGATGGAGCGAAGGTTTATGGGCAAATAGCATTTTTCAGTTGTTTCCGATTTTAAGAAACAAGGAGGGCATATTCCACGGGTTCTTTATTTTCTTGGGTTGCTATGTGTAATGTGCACAAACTAGTTGTCGCCACTTGGGAGTTTACTTTACCATTAACGCGTCGTCCTTGTGCTCGCTCCGCACGACGCTTAAGGTGACGACATATGCGTAGGAGGAAACTATTCTCACTGTATTATTTATGATTCTTATATGCTTACTTCACAGGACACAGTGGCACGAGACCCCATCCACCTACTATCTCCCCGCAACACAAGGAATAACAAGACTCCCTAATACAGTGAGAAGAAAAGAGAATATTATTTACAGATAGCGAGTATTTACAGAATGAATAATAGCCTAGGCTCGTTAAAGAAGATGAATCTTCGGCTTTTTTTCTGGTTAACGAACATGCGTTTCCTGCCACCACTTGTTCTACTATCATAACAATGAAAACATACATAGCTGTTTCACTGCACACACACACCATTACCACATGTACAACACACAACACTTTCACCTGGTAGTTTACACAGTTCATGCGACGTAAGGAAATCTGTTCTGATATGGGGCGCTCTTCTCTGTTGTCCCGAAGATTGACTTCAGAACGTACTCTTGGCCACTCCTTGCTAGAACCAGACTCATATCGTCGATCTCCCCTAGTGTCCTTTGCCTCTGGACACAGCTTACTGAGAGACGCAAGTGCTCTCACTGATGTCGACCTCTGTACTCAATCTCCTAGAGCTCAGTTGCAGGCAGCCTTCCTTAAGGCTGGATCTTTGCCTTCTGCTTCAGACGGTTGTCTGTTTGCCATCCCTCGATCTCCCTCCTTAAGTTCTGCTGTTCCTCCTCTCGCCCGGTTAGCCTAGAGATTTTCACACAGTACAGGAACATGTGCAGCAGTCACACACCAGTGGGTTGGGTTGGGTGACTAATCAACAGAACATTTGTTCTCATTGGAATAAAATTTCGTTCCGCCTTATAAATTATTCACTTCCTGAAGGGGCTTTGTCCTCACTGGAATAGAATTTCGTTTCGCTATGAAAAACTATCCACTTCTTTAAATGGTCTTGTCTTCATTGGAATAAAATTTCGTTTCGTTTTGGTGTCCAGCAAGGGAAAAACCAGTCACCTAAATCTTTTTTTCCGTTTTTAACTCGCAGCAGTTCATGGTTTCAAGGAGGATTACTTGCATGGACTCAGGTTATCATGGAAATGTTTGTTTTTCAAAGTAAAATATTATTACCAACCTAAGCTTGATCAAAGTAAAGGAAAATGAATGTACTGGTTAAATAGTTCAAGTTTCTTAGACGCCCAGTCACTCACAGACAAACACAACTTTGGTTGTATTTCCACTTTTACTAGAATATACAAGAAAATACAACTTGATTCGAGAAAGTAACCAATAATCCACGAATTTCCGAGAACCACACTAGCAAGATATGTATCAGAACGCTCCCACTCACATTCACACTTACAGCCACACTCAAACAATCCTGAAGAACGGGCTTCTATCGATGAAAGAAGAGTTACTATTCCAGTTACAGATCCATTCGAAAAGTTTAGAAAGCGACACAATTAAATAACAGTCCAAATATAACGAATATACGTTCGTACACAAGAGTTCACAACTTGAAGATATGGAACGAAGACAAGTGATGAAACAGAAGACGGGCGATGAAGCAGAAGACGGGGGTGAAACCAAAGACCGGGGATAAAAGTGATTCTCGTACTTTTTGTCTCTACTTTTTTTTTTGCTTGAGCATTGTCAATTTTGCATAGAAGAAAAACGATAATTGTTTGGGGAAAAGACAGATAAAAATAATAAAAAATTGTTTTCCTTTAATTATCTCTTTTGCACTGAATAATTCATAAATATTGATTAACAGTTAAAATATATACGATCTCTGTTCCAAAAACAAAACTGTACTGAAACAGGAGGTGAAAGAAGCATGCATTTCCATTGCCGTACATTGAACTATAAATATACCATTTTGACGACTGCATATGCCCTTGGACATAGATTATAAGGGGTGCAGTCTTTTTCTATTATCAAAATAATGTAGCATAGAGGTCGTATTTTCTTCGTAATCTTTGGGTTTTTTTTAAAAACCACGAGCACAAAATTTTATAGTTCGTCATTCTTAAGGTCTATAGCTCAATATTCACTTTTGTGATTCTGAGTCCGTTAGTTTATCTGTTCAAACTCAGCTGTTTCCTTCATTTGTCAACATTTTTCCAACTTGTCCTTGAAGGTGTCTTCTGATGACAGACTACTCGTCACACTTCCAGATCGCCGACCCGCAGGACAACATGCTGGCGATACCTCTGATGTCCAGGCAGGCAGCCCTCAGGACATCTCAGAGTTCCACCCGAAACTGACTTCATGGCTAACCAGGGTCGTTTACTTGGACCAGAACAATAACGCCAATAATTACGAGAATACAGGTGGTTGTATAATATGGCCAGCTTGACCGAAAATGTAAAGGAGCACTACTCTGTTTTTTTTCTTTTACATTACTTAGATTGGCCATGAAATTATATATCAACCCTGTTAAATTATTTAAAATTTTGAAAGGGTCCCAATTAAGCATCCCTCCTGAAACAGTTGGCAGAGAAATGTTGGCAGAGTCCTCATGTTGTAACAATCGATTATTATTAGCGTCAGGAATCCATTCACTACTCTGTGTGTTTTTGCGGTACAAGGTTAATAACTGACTAGTGATCTTATATTAATCATAGTGGGGTTTCGACTTTCACCTTTCTTCTCCATTGACAGTCACACGTTTCCGAAACTGATAATCTCTTATCGGTGCTAATACCTCCGAGTCCTACGCCTAGCTCCACAAGTATTGTAAAACGTGTCTGCAAACTTTTTTCTCAGTCGAATCAACTGCGATCTTGTCTTTCAAAAACAACGAAAGCAGACAAGACCTAAAAGTTCGACATAATAGATCGGACAGGTCATGTAAAAAAACTTCAAGTAATAATTTCTTTTCAAAAAGAAAATAAACTTTCGTTTTGCTATTGTCGACTGTTCGGGTTTTATCCTCTAAATGATAACGTGGCTGTATTTTCACCCCTCATTGCTGTTGGTACAAGGGGTACAGATGATCTTATATCCTGCTGCTAAATCAATAACGGATACTATAGGTTCGACTTTCAACCTTCTTGTCCTCTAACAGTCACACGTTTTTGTAAATGATAATGTCTTATCATTGCTAATTCCCCCGAGTCCTACTCCCAATTCCACAGGTAATGTCAAATGTGTCTGCAACCATTTTTCATAATTCGAATTACAAGTTGATCTTGTCTTTCAAAAACAACGAAAGCAGACAAGACCTTAGACTGTTCGATATGATAGATCGGGCTGGTTACTTTACAATACTTCAAGGAGGAGTTTGAGCATCGAACTAATTCTATGTCAGAAAGAAGAGAGACTATTTTCCACTCTTGTCGACTGCCAGGGCCTTTTTTCAAACGCTCTGTGAACGTCACTGTATGTTTAACCAACATTGTTCTTGGGACAAGGATTACAGATAAGCGTTATGCTTGGTAAATTTCCTTTACGTTATGCTTCGTAAATCATGGGTATCATCATCGTAAACCTGTGTGCTTCTAACTCTGTGGTACATAGTTGTGACATATAATACGTCCATAAATTGGTGAACAGTCTTCCCTCCCACAGTTAATCCACGAATATTAAGAATGAACTGTGGGTTGGTCAATGTCCTAAGTCTCAGGAAAAACCGCCTCTGCTATCGATGCTAGTCTTTCCACAAAGAACTGAACCGTTCCACCCTTCCTCTGTCTTTCTCTCTATAGTTGCTTGAACACTAGCCTGGGATCCAAAGTCGAAGTGATTCCCAGGATTCCCTGTTTAACACCTTCGTCAAAATCCGACAATAAAAGTTTTTGTCTCTTCATAAACGAGACTAGCTTGGGGTCAGATCTTTCACTTCAAGGACCACTAATTTCCTGGTCAGCCATTTTGTCAATTACAATGTGTTACCCCCCAAAAAAATCCCAAAAAGATGATGTTAGACTTTGGTCTCTGAAACGTTCCTTTCTGCTTCGGCAACCTTGCTGTCCAGGTAGTACACAACTTCAAATTTTCAAAATCTTACTCCGAAAGTAGTTTCAATTGTCTTATATTTTTAAAGTCTTGCCATTTTCCGAATGGATCATTCGTGGTGTGTTCATATCCTCCTTCCACTTGGATTATGCACGTTCGTGTGGTTGTTCCTCAAAATCCAGGTTGTCACGCTTTTAAATGCACTGAACGTGCACACAGTCTGTGATTTTCCCCATCTGACCTGCCAAAAAGATCACAACACCCAGTTTTTTGTATAATGTGTTTAACATTTATATTTATTGCATAAGTACAAACATAAGTCGATAATGTATAGTCACTGTAATGAAACAAATAGTGTATTATAATGCAAGATCAACAATAAGATAACAAAATGACTTATTCATGGCTAACCAAGTCAGAAATCCTTACGCAAACATTTCTATTATGGTGGAGTGGAAATACTGGGGGGAGTGGAAATACTGCACCTAAAAGGTTTCATAAATGATGAGGATGACTGTAACCACTAGCAGCTCCTTCAGATTCGCTGAAATAAAAACACCACATATACATATGCATACACATACACACATACACACATACACACACACATACACACATACACACACACACATACACACATACACACACATACACACACACATACACACATACACACATACACACATACACACATACACACATACACACATACATACACATATGTTTTTCTGCCTTGTGGCTAATTTTCACTGTTGCCACCTTTCTGGTATATCCAACCAATATTTACCCACCACAAGGACTGAAGGACATAAAAGGCTGACGTTTGCCTTCAATCATTTATTTTTGAAGGACTCTCCCACAAAAATGTAATTATACATTTTAGAATACCTTTTTCTATAGCGGCCAACATAAAAATTATTTCAATCTTTAAAAACTGACATTTGTAATTTGCCTGGCATTGAAAAAAAGATAATAAAGATGAAGTATTGTTGATATCTTCACCAGTAAATACAAAAGTTTTTTTGCAAATCCTGTTATAAATTGTTCCACAGAGTATTATTTGAAAAGAAATGGGAAAGAAGAGAAGATCAAGACAATATTCTTTATTTACATATAGCAACATAAAAGTAATATAAATGAAAGGAGACACATCAAAATATTAGGCATAATAAGGTCGGAAATAAAATAAAGATAAGAATTTATAATAAATAATGGTACTTAGATAAAAACTGAATAAACAAAATAAATAAAACGAAGAAAAAGTTCAAGATAAACACCTTGAAATAAAATTGTTGTCCGGCGAAAAGTTTTCCAGCGAAGAGGTAGCTTTTGTTATCTATATATTTTGTGGGTTTGTGGAGTTTTGGCTATGTCATTTAATTGTCCGCCAAATGGGAATTTTCCCTCATTATGCAGTCGTCTTTCCGCCGAAAAAAGTCTGTCCTCCAAAAAAAAAATCCGGGGATCAAAAACATCCTGCACCGGTCAGAGTTTACGGCTCTTCCAGGATGCGTGTAAGTCCCATGCCGCGTGCTCCACTTACGCAATAAATAAGCGCCCGATCGTTTACAGGCATGGTGACGTCCGCCGAAACGTCAAATTTCCACCAACTAGCATCGCATCCCACTTAAACGACATTCTTGTCCGCCGCGGGAAAACCATTTGTCTCGGGATCAGAAAGAAATTCGCACCGGCTGGTTGCTTGACCGTGAAGGGCAATTTAAACTGACATGGGTGACTGCATCTTCAATAGATGAAATCAGTCCAATTTTATGTGTCAATTGATGCTTACAGTGTTTCTCACAGCACAGCTTTAAAAACAGAACTCTTAAGATGACCCTAAATAGTACATTCCCAAGGATGCATTTATGTGGTTTTTAAATATAAAAACAGGACACATAAAAAATCTAGCAAAGATTTTCTACAACCCTCATTATTTTAACTTTGTTGAAAACAATAGCTTACTTCCACTTAAAATTAGGACCAGATTATATACTTTTTGCAGGAGAATGTATGGATTTTGTTTGAAAATTTAAAACTAGTTTTCAGATTTTTGCTTAGCAGCCAATTCCCACTGCAAATATGATGTATATTCATCTATAAATGATGGAGTGCCTAATATGCAACCTTTTTTAGGGAAAAGATGGAGGGGTATCTGCAGACTTGGGTAAATACACGTATGTGCTGCACAAGTTGGCTGGAGGTTACAGCCCCCCCCCCCCCAAAAAAAAAAGTTGAAGTCCGCCCTCGCCCTTCAACGTGACTGTGATTAAATTCCAATTCTCACTAAATATCATAGCTTTTAAAAACGAGCTCACTTATTTATACATTGGACTTCTGCTACAAAAATGATGCAGTTACTGACCTGTCGAAGTGCTGATGGTAAGCACTACCAGACCACGTGGAAATCCGCGGATTTGTATCGGGTTTTTCCTTGATTCCGGGTAGGCAAACGTTAAAATAAGTCTTAAGAACAGACTAACGACAGAGCCAGGTAATAAGGCTAAAGTGATTTAAACTCGTTACAGACTGAGTACCCTGTGGAATTTCCAGAAGAACGTTTTCAATTGGACTGTGTTAATTGGATTAATACGTCATCTTCCACAAATATTAGCGAACCGTGCGTGCGTGTGTTCGATTTTTTTTACCAAATCTCGATCCTTTGCTGCTGATAATCAAATACAGCTGTTTAGTAATCTTCTGGGTGGAATGCAGCGCTGTTGACAAAGTACATGTTCGAATTAAATTCAGTTGGTATTACTAAAGTTTTGACCTTTACCAGAAAAAAAAATATATATATATATATGTTTCTATTGCTCTTCAATTGTTCTCTCCCTGACCAGCTTCTCTCCCTCGATTCCCTCCATTGTCCATTCCAAACTATGTCTTTACAAACGTCACTGTACATTACAATCTTGAATTACAAACCTTGAATTGCTTCAAACAAGAACAAATGAGGACAGAGCGCTATAAAATCGTCAAACTACAACCCCAACAAAGTACTGGCAGCGCTAGACACAACCGTATGCTGACGTATGCAATCAAGGGAGCCTATCGTACCCATACACGTAGCAAAGAGAGAGTCGAAAGTAAGGAACGTGGAAGATCTTCAAAAAAGATCTGCCATCCCTTTCTTTTAAACGACCCTAGTCTTCACACGGCTAGCCCCTGGTGTACCACGTGTGCATACAGCGAATCCCTAATTTATATCGTCAGCTCGCTCACTAAGCGTAAACTAACAACTGGGATTCGACACAAACACAACATAGGACAATTACATGAAATCCTCAGGGTGCACAATGTAAGGGTCGTTTAAAAGAAAGGGATGGCAGATCTTTTTTGAAGATCTTCCACGTTCCTTACTTTCGACTCTCTCTTTGCTACGTGTATGGGTACGATAGGCTCCCTTGATTGCATACGTCAGCATACGGTTGTGTCTAGCGCTGCCAGTACTTTGTTGGGGTTGTAGTTTGACGATTTTATAGCGCTCTGTCCTCATTTGTTCTTGTTTGATTATATTGTGCACCCTGAGGATTTCATGTAATTGTCCTATGTTGTGTTTGTGTCGAATCCCAGTTGTTAGTGTACGCTTAGTGAGCGAGCTGACGATATAAATTAGGGATTCGTCAGCATACGGTTGTGTCTAGCGCTGCCAGTACTTTGTTGGGGTTGTCTTGAATTGCTTTCAAAATTCCCCAAATTAAATTCTGCTGACATGATACAATTTATTTGCAAAGGCCCTAACAGAGAAAGCTATACCTCTCCAGTAGACATACCTGGCAATAGAAGAATTACTAGAATATCTCATATCCCTTTGTAGTGATGGTAGCATGCATCCAGAAGAATGCTAAACAGTTTCGTTAACAGATCGATTTAGTTAATTTTATGTGTAGGTCTGAACAGCGAAAACTCCACCACTCCAGTTACTCAAGCTGTCGTCAGTGCGCCAGGAGAGAGGCAGCCAGCGGGACCACACATAGCCACAACAAGTCCAGGACACCAAACCGCAGACCCCTTCCCTTTCCCCTCACCCATCTCCCATCCCCTTCAGTGCGAAAACACCGAGAAATTTCCCTCACAAATCACCACCACCACCACCAACAACAACAACAAACTACTAAAAGGCCTACTGTAAAAGTAGTCTTGAAATACTCTGGTTCAGATTTACAACTTATTGTGAGGTAGACCTTCTTGGAATTAGACAGACTTTTCCAGAACACAACAGAGTTTTATTGAAACTGTGCCAGCTTGTTTTGGCGTGTTCAGTTACCGTAAGAATATCTGTGTTGTGAAGCGAAAACACTGCAGGAATCTCCGACAAGGTTTCATGCAAGGGTGATCCGGAGGGACACTGATTCAGCCTTGCAACATTGCACATCGTGTATTAGCACTTTTTGAAAGTGGGAGGAAAGCTTCCAGAATATGGTATTTAGAACGTTTTTGGAAACTTTATAGGACGTGTGAAAATCACGCTGTTCGAGGGAGCTCCACTAACTTTACGAAATGCTGCGGTGCATCAGGAACACAAGAGTAGTCTGCTGCACCTAGCTGGCAGAGCTTTCAGGAACAGAAATCATCTTTCAGGGTCGGCTTTCATGAGCGCGCGTATATGTATTACCGATCATAAGAGCAGTCATAAGGTCATTTGCCCTGTGTATTTTAGGAGCACGTTTACGCTAGAACAGCTTAACATAAGGGATAGACAAAGACAAGGTGCAGTGACATTGGCAAAAAAGGTGTACTGCAAAAAATGCAGTGACCTGCATTTGGCACGATCACCATCATGCAACAAACATAATGTCAACAGTGGTAACAAGTAAGTATAATTTCAAAATATCCATGTTTGAACGAACTGCAGTACATTTGATTAAAAATTTAGTTCACCACACTGTAGAGTCAACAGCTAAAGCGTAAATGGTTCAGATTTATATTTTGAATGCTGTCTGCATAAAGTGTATCCCTGTCACAACACTTAAAATTGCTTTGCAGCGAAATTAATTGGAATTATGAATTCTGACGAATGAACAATAGGGTTTGCTGAATGAATGTCCTTGTCAACTTTCAGACATCTGTATTTGCACGTAAGCATCATGTGTTTTTTATACTTACTTTAGTTTCAGAAGTAATTTCCCCAAGCCCCTGAAAATTAACAAAACATAGAACGAATAAATAACAGCAGTTTCAAATACTTCACAACATGGACACTGTGATGAACTCGTTCATTGACAGTAAGACCAGAGGATGGAGATAGGGAGACTCAGGTAGTGATGTTTGGGGGTGGGGGAGATGGAAAGTAATAAAGCAGGATGCCTCTTAGGGGGTAGGGCGAGCCTGTCAGAGGGTATTTAATGAAACAGCAAACAAGTTTATTTTTAAGATTGATGTGTAACAACACACAGCGGGTGAACTAAACACAAGCTGAAATTCCAGATTATGCCGTTTTTAAATTGTTCGAAAGTTAAGAAATATTTCAAACTCTTGCTACTGAGTCTGGGCGTTGAAATCTGGCAATATTATCAGTATTTCATCCATATCTGACAAAATACTGGGGAACATTACCAGATAGGATAAAGGGTAAGGAGATTAGAACAACTGTAATTCTCTCCTGACTTTTGGGACACTGTTATTAGAAATAGCTTTGTGGTGTGGATTCATGAAGCTTAACAACGGGAATCGGACCAGGGTCTAATGAAAACCATTGATGTGCATGTGAAGAGGATAGGTTAAGACAAGGTGCAGTGACATTGGCAAGAAGGGTGTACTGCAAAAAAATGCAGTAACCTCCGTGTTTATGCATTTGGCAGGATGACCAGCATGCAACAGACAATGTCAACAGTGGTAAGAAGGGAGTATAATTTCAAACTATCCATGTTTGAACGAACTGCAGTACATTCGATTTAAAATTTAGTTCATCACCCTGTAGAGTCAACAATTAAAGTGTAAATGGCTCAGATCTATATTTTGAATGCTGTCTGCATCAAGTGACATACTAGTGTATCCCTGTCACAACACTTAAAATTGCTTAGAAGCGAAATTGATTGGAATTATGAATGCTGACTATTGAACAATAGGGTCCTCTAAATGTCCTTGTCAATTTTCAGACGTGTATTTGCACGTTAACATCACATGTTTATATACTTACCTTAGTAACATAATTGCTCTCCCAAATGGCCTGAAAGTTAACAAAACATTCGATGAATAAATAACAGAAGTTTCAAATACTTCACAATAAAAAAGAAGCTGAGAGTGTGCATGCATTTCCAGATTTTAAGGTTCCACTTACATTCACACACTGCCCTTCGTGCGTCTGACCTCACAGACGTGTACATACACAAGCACATGCAGGCGAATACACTGTTATACAAGATATTAAAACACTATATAAAAAGCAGTATCTTAGAGATTTCAGGCTTAAAACATTACAGTTCTAACAGTTAGTTTCTGTAAAAGAGCTCCACGAGGCTACGTGGCTATCAGGAATGGCCAGTTTTGAGAAAAGAGGGGCGTGAAAGATACAGACAATCAACTGCTACATAAATAGAGCACAGCTGCGTTTTGTACGTAAATAGAGGGTAATCCAGTCAGATCATCCAGACCTTTGCAAGCCTGACGTCATTATGAAACAGGACTACCAATGACAGTACCACATTTAACAGGACTGCAGTACTTTGAGATAAAACCGGGAAGGCAACATCGATCATTTAAACATCTGTATTGTATGTGTTTTGCAATTCCTTTTGTTTGTAAACACTAGAATCAAGAGCATGTTTGTGAGCGTTCACACGTGGCTAAATCGGTGTGTGATTAAGTGGAGAATTATTTTTATGCTGTGAAAGAGTCTTTAGTAAAAATAGGAAATCATTATAAATCTCGTATTTTGTGGATTTGGTGTAAACTGATACATATTTAAACTATGGGCCGTTTCAGGAATATAAGGGCCACACAGAACATTAAAAGTGAAAAAATATCTATATGCCTTTCATTGTAATTATTTGATGAAACGTTTAGATATGTGTGTGTGTGAGAGTGAGGTGTGTATGTGTGTGTATGGTGTGTGTGAATGTGTGTGTGTGTGTCAGCTTCCGTGCGTTCCTAACCTAAATAAATACGGTTAGATGTACCATTAGATTCAGAATATATTTTCAAAATTATGATTTTTATTTCATGAGAGGCCCCCAGGATAGCTTCATTTATTCCTGTAGCCCATCTGGGCCAAGGCGACCCTGGACCCCTGCCAGAAACATTGCAAGCACCCATTTTGTTTTCTTTAAAAGCTGATTGACTTAGCCTGCTGTAGCCTAATTCTTACACTCGAGAACTTTGCTGAATTATAATCCAGATATCTGACAAAAACATGCCTACCACACACCTGTAAAGGCTTCGTTAATACCAAGATTTGTTTTGCACCTTCAACTTTTCCAGTATTTGACATTACTATCAAAGGAAATCCCTAAAGTGATTGCTGTACCCACATGACTTGTGTCGCTTTCTGTGTACTCAAGGCTGTTATAGGAATGTCAGGAGGATACTAGGCCAAACATAAGCAACGCTCTGTGATCAGGGTCTCCTGACTACTGATTGTTTACCCTCAGCCCAAGGACTACTATAATCAAGGACGTGCACACCTGAATTTCTGACTTTGCTAGCAAAGGCCATTTATTTTCTGCTTAACCGAGACTTAAACAAAGATCATCCCACATGTGATCATAGGTGTTGTATTAAACGTCATAAAAGTAAATTTCAAAACAAAATGGGTATTTAACACGTAAACTGTGGAATTTCAAGTGTAAGACAGGAGTTACCTCTCTTCCGTAATTGTTTCATGGTAAGAGAGGCAACTCGTGTCTAGTCTCTTATCACCAGCATGTAACAGGTGATTGCCTAAATAATAATAATATGGAAAGAGTCTCTCATGATAGTCTACTTTTAACTGTATAAAACAAAAATACCTTACCAACACAGCCGATATGAATTAATCTGACAGACGAGCTTTTTTGATTGAAGTCTGAAGTCCACTTAAAAGTACATTTGCCAAATGTGTAAGTAGTTTATCACATGGTGGGCCAATGTCATAAGATTGCTGCATGGTGGACAAAATCACAACAAGTCTCTGGCGACAACATGCTCGGTGCTTTGCTTTTTTGACAAAACTCAGTCCATATCTTACAAAATCATACGTACACTCATGAGGGGCCTTAAGTGACCCCCGAGATATTTCCTCTATAAAATCCTTGACTTCACTTGTCACCAAAGGCTCCTCATCATCAAATTTGATCTGATGTTCATATTTACGCTCCAGCCATCCAGCCACATAGGCAGCACTACTCTCTTCATTGGTGGTCAGAGTGACATTTTCTATGCTACTTTCTATAGAAGCAGCATCAACAGTGCTCACAGGGCCAAAACAGATGTGTTTCTTTTCCTCCTTTTGAAATTCCAGTGACTCAAGATATGATGCAGCATGTCTGGCTAAGCATTTCTTACATGCTGTAAGAACGTCACTAGATGTCATGAAGGCATTTGCCCCTGTGGACTGTCGATACACTGAAAATTCACCTTCAATCCTATCACTTTGAATTTCTCGCAATAAAACATAGTCAAATCCTGCCTTTGTCACTAAGTGATTACAAACAGAAACAAGTCCACGCATTGTTTGAACCAACGCCTTCTTGGTATCATGAGTGACACACTCTTGTCGACTACCACCATGACCTGAATCTGCAGCTTCAAACTGATGAAGAAACTTTGTGAGATTAGTTGATTGCTGGTCTTGCACACTTCGATGCGGATCATTCATGCGCACATCTTGTCCCTTAGCAGACACATTGACCATATTCCACCAGTCTAACACATTTTGAATGAAGCTAGCAGTTTCATGGTTCCCTTGTAACTTGAGTCCAGCCACCACTTTGTCACAGAATACTCTGAGAACATGCTGAACATTCTGAAGTTGAAGTTTAGAAGGACAGATTGCTGCTTGATTGAGAGGAGAAGTCTTTAAAATACTGTTTTTCTCAGCTTCATACAGCTTTTTCACGTCTGAGAATGATCCAACAGACTGTTTGTCCAGCGTCAATCTCTGGCACTTTTCAGTAATCCAATTGTTGCGGATACACTTCAATAGGTGCACGGTGTCAAATAAAAGATACCAGACACGCGTCTCATCCAAAGGATGGGTGGCTGTTGAAGAGCATTCAGTTGGTTGAGAGAAAAGCTTGCAGAATTGCTGATTCACTTTGTGGTTGTCAGTGATGGATCCCAAGACGATGAATCCTGCTTTCTCAACTTTGGCTGCAGCTTCTTTGACGACATTGAACTGGTAGGCAGCTGTCAATTTGTGGACTGGTGTGACAGAAATCATGATACTGGGTCCCCTGTGTAGACATTTCATCATCACACACAACATTGATGTTGCTCTAAAATCTGGGTCATTTGCTGCCATGCCGTTCAAAACTCCTCCCGAGAAAGCAACTATGGGACGAATTTTTACTTCATCGACCAACAAAAATACATTCTTTTCCTGATCTTTGGCAGTTTCTGAAAAGTTTTATCCAACAGTTCATCAATGTTGACAGATGATATTATACTTTGCAGCTTTCTCTTGCTTGGCAGCACTAAATACTCTCTTAAAAATTCATAATTACAATTAGGAAAAGATTCTACAGCAAAGCAATAGTCTTTCATTGAATATTGTTTTTGACTGAGCAATTTGAGTTGATGAGTTAAAAAAACCAATTTCTTAGCCTTTTTGCTATCAAGCTCTTGATCCTGTAAAATCGTCACAACTTTCTCAATCAAATCATCCAAAGGAATGGCAAAATTTAAAGCTAAACGCACAGCCTCAAAACATTGTAAGTATGAAGCCAGTCCATTATTTGGGTTGAGAATTTTGCTAAGTGGTACATTGATACCGTTCTTGAAAGCAGATAAAATGAGAGGCGAACACAAGGTTTGTTTGTTTTCAACAATGACAGTCAGTTTACATTCTTGATATTCCTCTGTCATGAAAACACAAACAAATTTATCTCCAGATCTAGAAATTATCAAATTATCATACCTCTTATGCAACTCTTTGTCAGGAGCAAAATCAGAAAATGAAGTAATCCTATCTTTGTTTAGAAAATGCTTCAGTTGTTGATCTTCAAGATTTGTAGAGCGAGGTGGAGGCTTTGCAGTAGGCAAGCAAGAAGAAAGGGACATTAAAGATGCTAGGAGGAATCGCTGGCCGAGTAGAACCACCTGGGAGTTTGAGCATGGGAGGATTTGAATGCCAATGTTTTTCACAGATAAAAAACTTTGACGGATCAACAACAACAAAATTTTCACGTGGAGTCAGAACATCCAACCATTTCTTTCTTTCCAGCTCCTCTCTGGGCACTTTAAACACACGACACTTATTAGCATCATTATAATTTGCTTTGCAATTCACTCCACCACATTTGTTAGGCATGATGATACAAAACAAGCTACAAAACTTTGAGAAAAAAGCACTGACCGAGAAATGTGTATCGAACACGCAAGGGAACTGTACCTTCTTCCGGTTCTAAACTTACGCCTTCAAAAATAGTTCACTTATTATCGGTCAAAATAAAGAAATTTTATTGGATATCACATCCTTATTTGCTATTGAATAAACTAAATATGACATAAATAATTGTTAAAATAAACTATATTTGTAGCAAGTAATGAAATTGCATTAAATTATTTTACTCCATATCACTGCGCCGAGACAACATGACATGGTGCTAAAAATAGACTGCTTGGCACTAAGCCAGCCGGTATCGCTGGCTCAGAAACTGGCCTTCGCTGGCGAAGTCTGAAAATTAGCTGTGCACGTCCTTGATATAGGAGTCCTTGCCTCAGCCATAAAATCTTTTCTGATGTTAGAAAGAAGAAAAGAGAAAAAGTGTAGCATACTGGACTGGCGTAGAAAAAACGTGTCCAAGAACGGGCAAATTTTAAGAACCTCAACTCAAACTTACTTTACAATTAAAGAAAATCCTAAATTTTCATGAAATCTTGTCTGTATAGCGGGTAACTGTAGAGAATGAAAAGTCTGTCCAGGCCACTGAATCCCTGGCATACTGGTACAACTGACTCATTCCGATCACTGTCTTATATTACTTTTATTTCGCTTGGGCCCTCGTCTTACGTCAGAGGGGATTACGACCAAGAACAAATGCAGTTCTGTTGATTCTGTTCTGACATTTTCAGTTGTCAGCGAGCATCACACGGAGACTGACAACACAAGGAGTTCATTGACTTGGGACGATGGTTGGGAAAGAAAAATGACCGCAGCTTGCTCCATTTCCTTAATGTGTATCACATGAGTGAAAACAACGGACTGCGCCCATGCTTCTTGAATTTTACGCTGTGAGATGCTGCGTCTCTTACTTAATATTTCAACTTCAGCACTGTGATTTGGTCACTCGGTCCTCCGAGCGAACAACCCAGTCCCATAAAAGGATTCATGCATAGGCTAAAGGAAAAAGGAAACGAGAAAGACCAAAAATAACATGGAGACGCTCAATACAAGAAAAGAACCCCAGTCTTATCTGGGCAACTGCAACAGGGAGCAACAACGAACTCTTGTGCAAGCCTTTTGTGGCACAACGTATGAAGAGGATAAGTAAGTAAAGTAAAAACATGCATGATTAATATCTACACATCTTTTTGACCTGCCGTTCTGTATTTCATCCAGTCCCAGAATCTCACAATCGCACCCCAAGATCTTCTGTAAGCACTATCGGCCTGTTTAAATTTTGAGCAAATTTCCGCCACTGTTCATATGATCACTGCATTGGTGGAGCTACGCATGCAGACACGCCTAAACTGTACAGAATGATAGCTTAATAGAGCTCAATGCAAAACCCCATTTTAAATAAAGACAAATGAACATTGAACTAGCTCTCAAAAAATTAATCATTCAGCTATCTGCTTTTTCAGGTATCAGGTGTGTGGATCACAGTTTTTGAGTATTTTGTGGACTTTCGGAATATAATGTTTTATTGTTCTAAGTGTTTTTAATTTAAATACCAGTTACCTTCAGTGTTCGTGGTACATACCCCTTCTGTCTGTCTTGTTCTTGGTATTCATCATGGCGAGTCTCTGGCGATTTCTGCCCTCCATTCTCCTCAGACGCTGTTTGTGCGGCGGTCGGGCTGTGTGAAATTGATTCTTATTAGGGGTTCTTCTCATGCAAGAACAATTGTAGGTTGATAAATATGTTTGGTTGCTGTAATTTTCGTCTATTTCCTCTGTTTAGTTGCTGAAATATTCATCTTATTTGTAAATGCTATTCTATGCAAGAAATTAGATATTTGATAAACGGTCTTGAATAAATTGAATGAAAATAATTCGATAAAAGCCTTTTTAATCCTTATATTACATAGAAATCAGATAAAAATTAATTTTCGCAATACATTTCAAACATTCTGGTTCAAAGCCCTAGACAGAAATGTATGCTTCCTAATATATGTAATGTTAGGTGAAAATAACATCGTTAATGGACAGAAAAATCTGTATATGAGCGCTGTCTGGTTTTAAAAGTACTACCAGAGACAGAAAGCGCGAGAGCCTGAGCCCTCCTCACCTCCATCACTCATTCTCCAGAGCTTGCTTGGAGTTTGATAGGGCTTGTTGAAAAGATTTGTTTGTTTGTTTTTGACATTGACACTTGACCAAAAACAAATTACATTTTAGGCGCACTAACTATATAACCATCGACCGTATGTTAAAAAGTTCAGACTTCGTACAACAGGAACTTTTGTGAGACGTTCGCTCGTATTCTAGTCTAAAGCCCAGTCGTCTCCGGGAATGCATTTACTGAAAACTTGTTTGGCTTTAGAGAAAAGTTGTAGAATAGGAGCGACTGTACCGTGTTAGCTTTTAATCGTCAAAGCCGGGTCAGGACTGCAGGCAGGGAGGAGTGGGGGTCATGAGACCACTTGTCCAACTTTGAAGCTAGCATCTGTGAGTCAATGCAGCAGAACTAACATACACTAGGACGATAATGACGTGCAAGAATTCTGAGAAAACCATCAACAAGATCGCCACGATGGAGATCATCACAGCAAAACCTATATCGTCTGTTCACTGTCTATACCCAGAAAAGCCTAGTAAGTGCGTCGTAGGCACCGAGAAATCGACTTGACTGGTAACCAACTCAAGAATGTATTGAAAGGATTACACGAGGACCAAGTGAGGAAGATCAGTGAAATTCCGTTGCCCAAGACAAAGAAGCAGCTGTGTCCTTGCAATGGTCTCATTCTACAAGAAATACATGCCCTACTTTACTTCACCTTTTCTTTGCTGTATTCTTACACACGAGTGAACTAATCTTTAAAACTATTGTTTTGTATGATTTGTATCATTATCCATACCCCTCTACCCCCGCCGGGGTGAAAGAAGAATAAATTATTGTCATTGACATTGACGGCTCCTCTCTGTGACAAAAGGGCAGCCAGACAAACTAGACTGGGGCACGCGCAAGACTTTCTTGTGCAGCGACCCTGTGGTTCGAGTACCAGACCAGGCCAACGCATACACGCTTACCACCGACGCGTCAGAGACAGGAATTGGAGTCGGGCGGATGCAGGATGATAACAGGACACTCTTCCTGGTGAGTTATGCTAGCAGAAAGTTGACCGCATAGAAGACAGGTCTTGTACAGAAAACAGAGTGTCTAGCTATTGTCTAGCTAAATTTTGTGGGTTCGGTGTAAACTGATACAGATTTAAGCTATTGGCTGTTTTCAGGAATATAAGGGCCACAGAGAATAGTAAAAGTGAACAAAATATAATTTTTTGTCAAAATGCCTTTCCTTGTAATTATTTTTTAACAGCCTTAGAAAAAGACTCTAACAAAAGTCTTTTTCTTGACAATTTACTAAATCAATTATGGAAACTACCACCACGAGGAGACAACAACTAAAATGTAAATGGCACGGATACATAATTGTTATACTGTCTGCGTACAATGACATAAAGTATACCTGTCAAAACATTTAAATTTATTCACTGATTGTGATTGTCATGTTTTTATTGATGAAAAAAAAAAGGATCAACCGGATGTCTCTGTCAGTTTTCACATTGCATTTGCTTGCACGTAATTAATGAGGTGTTTAAATACGTACATCGAATTCGGGCGCAGCTGCTCCGTGTTTTGTCTGAAAATGACCAAAACACACAGAGAATGAATAAGTTTTCAAGTTCAGATTTATACTTTTTTTTGACGTCTTCTTAAAGCGACGATACCATATACCTGTCGGACCATTGAAAATTGCTTGGAAGTGAGTTTGATTGGAATTGAGCATGTTAGTGATGAACAAAGTCCTTGTAAATTTTCAGTAATCGCACGTGTATTTGCTCGCTCGTAAAACATGATGAGATTTTATACTTACTTTTGGTCCTGGTGTAATGTCTCCAACAATTAACGAAAACATAATAAATAAGAATAGTTCGAAAAAGTACAAAAAAGATTTCCAGAAAGTTCAAACTTCTTCAGATCATTCGACATGTTTTATTATTTGTGATGTTATTGTAGTTGCTCGTGTTATATAACATCGCAATAGTGTTTTTACTCAAGCAGAACGACGAGCGCACATTTTAACACAGAGAGTGAGTCCCTTGTGCGGACACTGCCATGGACACTATGATGAACTCGTTCATTGACAGTAAGACCAGAGGGTGCAGATAGGGAAACTCAGGTAGTGAGGTTGGGGGGGGGAAGGGAGATGGAAGGTAATAAGAGTGTCTAGCTATTGTCTGGGCAGTAGAATTTGAATTCTACTGAAAAGGAGTCAGATTCATTCTGCGTTTGTAAGCTATCGAATAAAAACCATTGATCTGATACAAAGAGGATAGGGAAAGACAATGTGTATTAAAAGTGGCAAGAATGGTGTTTTGCAAGGAAGCGCAGTGACCGTGTTTATTCCTCAACGGCATATCACTTGCCGGGATTATCGGCATCAACAAACACAATGTCAACAGTGGTAAGAAGAAGTATAATTTCAAAGTATACAAATTTGAAGAAAGTGCAATACGTTTGATTCAAAATGAAGTTTACCGCCCTGATTAGTCAACAACACATTTTTATGCAATATAAACATTATGTAACAGTACCTATTCACAAAGTTTCGATCCGAAATAAGGGTCTTGAGGCTGAAAAACATTACAGTTCTAACAGTTTCTGTAAATTTCCTCGTCAATTTTCAGGCAACTGAAGTTGCACGTAAGCATCATGTGTTTTTATACTTACTCTAGTCTCTATGAGCTTGAAAATTAACAAAACATACAAGGAATAAATAACAGAAATTTCAAATAATCGACAATAAAAAAGAAGCTGCGAGTGTGCGTGCTTTTCCAGATTTGTTTAATGTGCTTGCTATTAGTACAAGCAAAGTTCCACATACATTCACACCCTGCCTTACGTGCGCCTGAACTCACATACGTGTACATAAACAAGCACAGGCAGGCGCATACACTTTTATACAATATATATAAACACTATATAACAAAAACAGTCTCTTACACATTCAACCAGAAGTATGAGATTTCAGGCTTAAAACATTACACTTCTAACAGTTAGTTTCTGTAAATGAACTCCACGAGGCTACTTTGCAATCAGAAATGGTAAGTTTTGACAAAAGAAAGGAGCGAAAGATATGGACAGTCAACTGCTACATAATTAGAGCAGAGACCTCCGTTTTTTACGTAAATAGAAGGTAACCCAGAAAGATCATCCTGACCTTTGCATGCCCGATGTCATTATGATAGCAGGACTAACGATTGCAGTACCACATTTAACAGGACTGCAGTACTTTGAGATAAAACCCAGAAAGCAACATCAATCATTTAAACAGCTGTAATGCGCATATGTTTTGTAATTCCTTTTGTTTGTACACACTAGTATGAAGAGCATGTTTGTGAGCGTTCACCCGTGGCTGAATCGATGTGTGATTAAGTGGAGAATTATTTGTTATGCTGTAAACGAGTTTTTAGTAAAAATAGTAACCCGGTATACAATCTCGGAGAGATGCTATTTTGTGGATTCAGTGTAAACTGATACAGATTTAAATTATTAAAAAGTTTTAGGAATCTAAGGGTCATACAGAACAATAAAAGTGGAAAAAACTACATATGTCTTTCATTGCAATTATTTTGAATAGCCTTATATAAAGACTGTGAGAAAAGTCATTTTCTTCAAAAATTTACTAAATCATTTATTGAAACTACCATCATGAGGAGACAACAACTAAAATATAAATGACACAGATACATAATTGTAATAATGTCTGCGTACAATGACATAATGTGTTCTTGTCAAAATATTTAAATTGATTCGAAGTCATACTGATTGTGATCGTTATTTTTCAATGATAAAAAAGGATTAACTGGAGGTCCCTGTGAGTTTTCACATTGTAGTTGCTCGCACGTAATTAATGAGGTGTTTAAATACATACAGCGAATTATGGCACAGCTGCTCCGTGTTTTGTCTGAAAATGAACAATACACACAGTGAATAAATATTCAGGTTTTAACTAAATGCTGTCCTTTTCATTGAGAATTAAAAGCACCACCCCAAATGGTTCAGATTTACAGTGTTTTTTTCTCTTTGCATAAAGTGACGATATCATATACCTATTCTGGAATTAAAAAGTGATTGGAAGTAAGATTGATTGGAATTGTGCATGTTAGTGATGAACAATGTCTTTGTCAATGTTCATTCACCTCAGCTGTATTTGCTCACTAGTAAAACACGATGAGATTTTATGCACATTTTTGGTCCCACTGTAAATTCTCTCGCTTTTTTTCTGAAAATTAAGAAAACACATAATAAATAAGAATAGTTCGAAAGATTGCACCACAAAAAAGAAGTCCAGAAAGTTCAAACTTCTTCAGATCTTTCGACATTCTTGGTTATTTTTGATGTTATTGTAGTTGCTCGAGTTATACCACAGCACAATATAATGAGTGTCATTTTTACTCAAGCAAAACATTTTATCACAGACAGTGAGTCCATTGTCCGGACATTGTCATGGACACTGTGATGAACTCGTTCATTGACAGTAAGACCAGAGGGTGGAGATAAGGAGTCTCAGGTAGTGATGTTTGGGGGTGGGGGAGATGGAAAGTAATAAAGCAGGATGCCTTTCAAGCAAACAAGGTTATTTTGTAAGATTGTTGTGTAACAACACATACCGAGTGAATCAAGGACACGCTGATAAGTCAGAATATGCCATGTTTTTTTAATGTTTCGAATGTTTACAAAAAATATTTCAAACTGTTGCTCCTGAGTGTGGCCGTTGAAATATCGCAATCCTATCAGTATTTCATCCATATGACAGAATACTGGGGGACATTACCATATAGGATAAAGGGTAAGGAGATTAGAAGAACTGTAATTCTCTCAAACATTTGGGTCATTGTTATTAGAAATAACCTTATGGTGTGTACTCTTGAAGCTTAACGACGGTATTTGGACAAGGATCTAATGAAATCCATTGATGTGCATATGAAGAGGATAGGCAAAGGAAAGGTGCAGTGACATTGGCAAGAAGGGTGTACTGCAAAAAATGTGCAGTGACAACCGTGTTTATGCATTTGGCAGCATGACCAGAAAGCAACAAACATAATGTCAACAGTGTTAAGAAGGGAGTGTAATTTCAAAGTATCCATGATTGAACGAACGGCAGTACAGTTGATTAAAGTGACATACTAGTGTATCCCTGTCATAACACCTATAATTGCTTACAAGCGAAATTGACTGGAATTATGAATGCTGACGAATGAACAATAGGGTTTGCTAAATAACCTAGACAATTTTCAGACATCTTTATTCGCACGTAAGCATCATGTGTTTTATACTTACTCTAGTTCCATAATTCTTTCCTTTACGGGCCTGACAATTAAGAAAACATACAACGAATAAATAACAGAAGTTTCAAATACTTCACAACAAAAAAGAAGCTGAGAGTGTGCATGGTTTTCAAAGAAAACAACTAAAATGTAAATGGCACAGATACAAAATTGTTATACTGTTTGCGTAACATGACATTATGTAAACCTGTCAAAACATTTAAATTGATTCGAAGTTACACTGATTGTGACTGTTATTTTTCAATGATGAAAAAAGGATTAACTGGACGTCCCTGTCCGTTTTCAGATTGTATTTGCTCGCTCGCAATTAATGAGGTGTTTAAATACGTACACCTGCCGATGGTGCTCCGTGTTTTGTCTGAAAATGAACAATACACACAGCGAATAAATAAGTTTTCAAGTTGGAACTAATTGTTGTACATTGGATTGAGAATTAAAAGCACCACCCCGAGTGGTTCACATTTATACTTTTTTGCTGTCTTCCTAAAGTGACGATACCATATACCTGTTGGAGCATTGAAAACTGCTTGAAATTTATTGGACTTGTGCATGTTAGTGATGAACAATGTCCTTGCCAATTTTCAGTCATCACACATGTATTTGCCCGCTAGTAACACATGATGAGATTTTATACTCACTTTTGGTCCTGGTGTAATTTCTCAAACAATTAACGAAACACGTAATAAATAAGAATATTCGGAAAAAGTGCACCATTGAAAAAGATTTCCAGACAGTTCAAACTTCTTCACATCTTTCGACATTCTTGATTATTTGTGATATTATTGTAGTTGCTCGAGTTATACCACAGCACAATATAATGAGTATCATTTTTACTCATGCAAAACGACGGGCGCACATTTTAACACAGAGAGTGAGTCCATTGTCCAGACATTGCCATGGACACTGTGATGAACTCGTTCATTGACAACGAGGCCAGAGGATGGAGCTAGCGAGGCAATCATATCAGTATTTCATCCATATATGACAAAATACTGGGGAACATTACCAGATAGGATAAAGGGAAAGGAGATTAGAAGAACTGTAATTCTCTCCTGACTTTTGGGTCACTCTTATTAAAAATAACCTTGTGGTGTGTACTCTTGAAGCTTAACAACGGCAGTTGGACGAGGGTCTAATAAAAACCATTGATGTGCATATGAAAAGGATAGGCAAAGACAAGGTGCAGTGACATTGGCAAGAAGGGTGTACTGCAAAAATCAAACCAAAAAAAGCGCAATGACAACCGTGTTTATGCATTTGGCAGGATCACCAGCATGCAACAAACATTCGACAGTGGTAAAAAGGGAGAATAATTTCAAAGTATCCATGATTGAACGAACTGCAGTACAGTTGATTAAAAAGTAAGTTCATCACCCTGAAGAGTCAACAACTAAAGTGTAAATGGTTCAGATTTATATTTTGAATGCTGTCTGCGCCAGTGGGCAGTGGGCAGTCCTTGGACTTGGACTTGCACGGGAAATAGACGCTCCCGCCCTCCACGAGTCTCCCACTGCCTTGTGGGTAATCCTGGGGAGGATAAAGGCTAAGGGAGGACACCCTAACAGAAAACGGGCTGTAAATGCGGCAGGGCGAAAGTCTTCCTTGTGGAAGGCACCGGCCAGGCTAAGAGCTTCAAGTAAGTTCAACGCCACGCGTTCACGACCAAGGCGAACCACCTAGTTGGAGGATCTCGGCTGTGGTTAAAGGACCTGGAGAGGGATGGGCGCCGTCAGGTCCTAACTGCCCAAGTTTCATCATGAGGACAACAACAACCAATATCATACCGGATCGGTCGTCGCCCGGGTTAACAAGGACCGCGCCTTCTGTCACCCACCAGGGGAGATGTGTAAAATATGCTACTGGTGGACCACCTAAAAGAATAAGAGCCAGAAACAGCATCACCACTGGCACATGGAATGTTAGAACACTGAGAGGAGAAGGAAAACTTGAAGAACTTGTACATGAAATGAAAAGGTACAGCTGGAGCATACTTGAACTCTGTGAAGTACGCTGGAAGAATTTTGGAGAGTTAGCTACAGACGATGGACATCGCCTTTACTTCAGTGGCAAAGGGAACAAGCATGAGCAAGGTGTCGGTTTTCTTGTTCACAAAGACATCGTGCACTGTGTCATGGGCTGCCGGCCAGTCTCGAGTCGACACATATCGATTCGTTTGAGGGCAAACCCATTCAACATCACCATCATACAAGCATATGCCCCAACATCAGACCATTATGATTACGAGGTAGAAGAGTTCTACGATCAGCTGCAGGAAGTCGTAGATCAAACACCTAAGAAAGAAATCAGGTTGTGTAAGGAGACTGGAATGCCAAAGTGGGAAAAGACGCCTGCGTGAACTGGCAGGGAACCTGTGGCCAGTCCTCCAATGCACAGACCAACGAGAGAGGCTTAAGGCTTCTTGAATTTGCCAGTTATAATGATCTCCTGCTGGCAAACACCCTCGGCCACCACAAAGCATCCAGAAGATGGACATGGCACTCTCCTGATGGGAAGACCAAAAACCAGATTGATTACATCATGGTCCAGAATCGCTTCCGGTCAAGTGTAAAAGCTGCAAGAACAAGAAGCTTTCCAGGAGCTGACATTGGAAGCGATCATGACCTGGTCATGATGACCTTTCGGCTTCACCTGAAAAAGGTTAACAAAACGAAAGACACCAGGCTAAAGTTCAACCTCGAACGACTAAAGCAGCCAGAATTAGCTAAAGAATTTCAAGCAATGATAGGGGGAAAATTTGCACCATTGACCATCCTCGGTGCCGAAGACAACACAGATGTGGACACGCTGATCACCACCTTTAACACGGCAGTGACTGAAACAGCCAACAAGATCCTAGGCAAACATAGGGCAGTTAAGAAACCTTGGGTCACAGCTGATGTCCTTGAACTGTGCGATAAAAGAAGACAATTGAGAAACAAGAAAAATACAGTAGAAGGTGTGTGGCCTAGTGTGCGAAAAGACATTCGGACATACTGTCAGACATGTGACATCTGTCAAAGGACAGTGGCACAGGGACACCAACGACCAGTCCCAATGACCAAGATGCCTGTCATCTAAGAACCATTCTTTCGAGTAGCGATCGACCTTGTGGGCCCATTTCATCCACCGTCTGAAGAAGCCCACACCCACATTCTGAGTGTTATCGACATAGCTACCAGATATCCAGAGGTAATTCCGCTGCGAAAGATAGACAGCATTACCATCGCTGAACAGCTCATCTCTATCTTCGCCAGAGTAGGGTTTCCTCAAGAAATCTTGTCAGACCAGGGTACGCAATTCACATCAGCATTCATGGCTGAATTTCATCGTTTGCTTTCCATCAAAGGCATCCGTACTACACCTTACCACGCCCAGACCAACGGATGTGTAGAGAGGTTTCATGGGACCCTCAAGCCAGCCACGACAATGGCATCGCTACCTCCCTGCCCTTCTGTTCGCCAGCAGAGAGATGACCAACGAGACCACAGGGTTGTCACCCTTTGAGTTACCATTCGGCCGTCGCCCACGTGGTCCCCTCGATGTTATGGCGGAAAGCTGGACGCAAGAAGCAGACGCCGAGGGTGATTGGAAACCCACCTTCCAGCATCTCCTCGAGCTGCGTGACATCCTGCACGAAACTGCAGAATTAGCTCGAGAAAACAGCTAGCGAGCCTCAGAACGCCACAAACAGTACTACGACAGGAAAGCACAACCACGACGCCTCCAGCCCAACGATGAAGTAATAATCTTCCTACCCACTAACAAAACGAAACTTCTAATGCAGTGGAAAGGACCTTACACCGTTCTGGAAGACCGCCATCCAGATTACGTCATCAATGTGCGAGGAAAGAACAAACTTTATCATATCAACATGTTGAGGCGATACCACCGCCGCATCGACCCACCTACCACCACATGTACCTGTACCACCGATGATACTTTTACCACTGATTTGGTGGGATTGGACTTTTGCCCTCAGGACTTTGATACCGTTGCTACTGAGACCCCTGCTGTTCCGAGCACAGTTGAACTTGCCAACGGTGCAGTCAAACACATTCGCGCTGTGTATGGGAAATAAACGATGCAACTTTGAAAATTTATTTACGGGGAATTGCTAATCGTCTAAGGTAAAGAACTCTTACATTCGAAAGCTGAATCATTTCTTCACGAGTGGCTTCCCTTTTTACTGTGTTTAAATTCAAATTGAGACCGGTTTCGACCATAATTCCAAGCGAGTGAAAATGGCTAGGAAGAGAGTGGCTACACGAGGCTTGTCAGTAAGTGAAACACTTGATCTTCTCTTCGCCTCCAACAGCGACGACGAGGATACGGTTGTTTCCAATATTTTGGATTCTAGGATAGAGGAAGAGAATGAAATTTGTCAAGGAAACAAAGAAGATGTATATTCTGATGAGGAAAATGAGGTTGCACGTGGTGCAAACAGCAGCCCACCATGTGCTCCCAGTGATAACCTGGAAAATGTTCCTGATCAAGAAGACGAAATTGTTTCCATGGATGTTGATATCCAACACGAAGAAGCAGCAGCAGGAGGTGAAGATTTAGCTTCTGATCATTCTGGGGACTACCGAAACGAATGGTGTCGGAATTTAGAAGGCTTTCCACGTGCTTTGCATTTCCATGCCACACCGGGATTACAGGGCCCTTTGAATCTGCCACCTTGGGAGGAGTGTACGCCTATTGACTTTTTCAGACTTTTTATCAATGAGTCAATCCTAAAACTAATGAAGACTGAGACCAACAGGTATGCACGACAAAACATTGATGCAAGACGGCGCTCTGGCGACACATTTTCCCCACGTTCTTTGTTCGCCACCTGGAAACCTGCCTTGCGAGCGATGACGCGTGATGAGTAGGGTAGTCACTTAGAGTGAGCGGTGACTAAGCGCTATTTTTAAAACACTGAGAGGCGATCAACGCGCGAGAATAGGAAGAGGCGCGCAGTTTTTGCTGAAGTAGAGAGGACAACTGACGTGTGTGAGAGAGAAAGCCCACGACTGCAAGGGACCGTAAGAGACGGACGTTTCTGCAAGTGCCCAGACACCTGAGCAGAGCCCCTTCATCGGCACTGGAAACGCTGAGAGAGCGTAGGCGATTTTTGTGACCAAACCCTCTGCCTAGACAGGAGGTAGGCCAAACAGTCCATGGGAGTTTTTTCTCTTGTTTTTGTGATTGTGTGTATTTTTGGAAATAGGAAACTATAGTAATGCGTTTTCGTAGGGTTTTTGTTTCTGTGTGATTTCATGCACGAGGCTTCGTCAGCGCCTCCTGAGACGAGATGTACACCCCCCCCCCCCCAGAGATGGAGATGTAGGAGCGGACGACTGAGATAGCGTCAGCGTGTCCTGTTTAGTGGACTGACAGCTCCAGCGAGAGAGAGAGAGAGAGAGAGAGAGAGAGAGAGAGAGAGAGAGAGTTGCATGGCTAGCGTGGAGGAGAAGAGATTCCCTGCCACAAGTGAGCGATCTGTTGAAGGAACTCGCGTGGAGGTCCTTCGCATCCCCACCAGTGGATACTTCCCGGTAGGAAGATTTCGTAAACCCCGTTTGATGTCCCTCTGTGAAGACTGTGTTAATCTCCGAGAAGGTTGATGATCTACTGTGATAGACACTCGATATCTGTATAAGTTATGATAAGAATCTCGACCTTCGAGAAAGATGATGATCTACTGTGAAAGACACTCGATATCTGTATAAGTTATGATAAGAATCTCGACCTCCGCGAAGGATGATGAACATTGTGAAAAGAAATGCGTGATCTGTGTAGGTTGTGATGAGAGACTCGAACTCTTTGAAAGAACCCCGTTTTCTGTGAAGGTTTGGATGACCATTAAGTGAGCGATAAGTATCAGTCAAGTGTAAAAGTATATTGTTAGGACGGTGCGTGAGATTAGATGTTAGTGGAAAGAAGCGAACTGGTGTAAAGAAAGAAGCGTGGTTAGTTGTGTGATTCGGGTAGTGTAGTGAACAGTTGAGTGCAGGTAGATGGAAGTCGATGCGTGTATCAAGGTGTTAAGTGCGTGAGTATCTGAAAGCGAGTGCGAGAGTGTAGTTAATAAATAAGGCCGGGTCCTTTTTAGAAAAACTACATTGTCTCGTTGTGTTGTGTTGTGCGGGGTTGTGTGTAAAAGAACACGCCCCCACACCCTTGGTCGTTTGGAGAGAGTGAGATAGGTGGCCGAGAGAGTGTGTGTGACATCCGGACATTGCCATGGACACTGTGATAAACTCGTTCATTGACAACGAGGCCAGAGGATGGAGCTAGCGAGGCAATCATATCAGTATTTCATCCATATATGACAAAATACTGGGGAACATTACCAGATAGGATAAAGGGTAAGGAGATTAGAAGAACTGTAATTCTCTCCTGACTTTTGGGTCACTGTTGTTAGAAATAACCTTGTGGTGTGTACTCTTGAAGCCCTCAATGCTAACACACTAGACATTGATCACCAGTGGCATTAGCAGGCGGTGAAGACACAGTAGACATATAGCGTCAGTGTGAATTATGATTTTTCAAAACATATCCGCTAATCGTTTAAGGGAAAGAACTCTTGCAATCGAAAGCTGAATCATTTCTTCACGAGTTGCTTCCCTTTTTTGTGTTTAAACTGCCGAGACCGGTTTCTGGCAATAATTTGAAGCGAGTATCAGTACATGTGGTTTGTCACTTGACAAATGCTAGATTAACTCTTCAAATTACACGCTGAAGAGGAAAATGACATTGTTTCGCAAATTTACTGTGATAAAGTGGATGAAGACAAGAGTATTTGTGCCTGAAAGACCCAAGAAAGTGATTACGAAGAGAAAAATGAGTGAGCACGTGTTGGAAACAGTATCGTTTCAGTATGTGTATAACAGTATAAGGAATGGCGAGGACTTTTTGATTCTTCAAATTCAGTTACGTTTCCATCAAAGGATTTTACAATTTATGGAACAAGGTCCAAGACACACGGTAAGAAATGAGTTTTCGATACCATGTTTAAATCATTTTTCTATTGTTTTGGGGGATTTTTAATGAATTTTTGTAAAAAGGCTAAAAATGCTGCGGCCACCGGGACGGTTCGAGCTACGAAGGCTGAGGTAGCATTTTAACAACGGCAATTGGACGAGGATCTAATAAAAACCATTGATGTGCATATGAAAAGGATAGGCAAAGACAAGGTGCAGTGGCATTGGCAAGAAGGGTGTACTGCAAAAAAAAAAAAAGCGCAGTGACAACCGTGACAACCGTCTTTATGCATTTGGCAGGATCACCAGCATGCAACAAACATTCACAGTGGTAAGAAGGGAGAATAATTTCAAAGTATCCATGATTGAACGAACTGCAGTACAGTTGATTAAAAAGT
>SMGT01013759.1:178172-191060 GCA_004794575.1 Lanistes nyassanus | reverse complement strand
CAATTACCGAAACGCGTAATAAATAAGAATAGTTCGAAAGAGTGCACCATACAAAAAGAAGTCCAGAAAGTTCAAACTTCTACAGATCTTTCGACATTCTTGGCTATGTTTGATGTTATTATAGTTGCTCGAGTTATACCACAGCACAATATAATGAGTGTCATTTTTACTCAAGCAAAACAACGGGCGCACATTTTAACACAGAGAGTGAGTCCATTGTCCAGACATTGCCATGGACACTGATGAACTCGTTCATTGACAATGAGGCCAGAGGATGGAGCTAGCGAGGCAATCATATCAGTATTTCATCCATATATGACAAAATACTGGGGAACATTACCAGATAGGATAAAGGGTAAGGAGATTAGAAGAACTGTAATTCTCTCCTGACTTTTGGGCCACTCTTATTAGAAATAACCTTGTGGTGTGTACACTTGAAGCTTCACAACGGCAATTGGACGAGGATCTAATAAAAACCATTGATGTGCATATGAAAAGGATAGGCAAAGACAAGGTGCACAGACATTGGCAAGAAGGATGCACTGCAAAAAATCAAACCCAAAAAAGCGCAGTGACAACCTTGTTTATGCATTTGGCAGGATTACCAGCATGCAACAAACATTCGACAGTGGTAAGAAGGGAGAATAATTTCAAAGTATCCATGATTGAACGAACTGCAGTACAGTTGATTAAAAAGTAAGTTCATCACCCTGAAGAGTCAACAACTAAAGTGTAAATGGTTCAGATTTATATTTTGAATGCTGTCTGCATCAAGTGACATACTAGTGCATCCCTGTCATAACACAGAGTGTTACCACCTTCTCACTGCCGCCTACTCTTAAAATTCTTGACATTAGATAATAACTTCCCTGTAAACAAACTCAGACACGAAGACATCCCTAGGCAGGAACGATTATGTACGCTGTGTGACAGAAAAGACATAGGTGATGAATACCATTATATTTTCTTATGTGACAAATTTACAGCTGAACGCAACACCGCACTGACACCATACTATTTGAGCCGGCCAAATACATTTAAACTTTATAAACTCTTTTCTTGCAAAAACAAAACTGTATTGACCAAGTTAGTGAAATTTGTAAAAATACTTCTTAGTAGAGTACATCAATGAATAGATGAATATGTGCCTATTTTTTGCGTGTGGGTACGTCTGGTTGAGTGATTGAGCGTGTTATTTGTGTGTTTATTAATGATTGATTTTGCTTATCAATATATGCATATCCTCATGCCAGGTGAATTTATGATGTTTTTTTTGTTTGTTTTTTTATGACAATTTTTTTTCCATTTTTTCTGAATACCCCCTGAGGGTTAAAGAATAAAGAAACTTGAAACTTGAAACTTAAAATTGCTTAGAAGCGAAATTGACTGGAATTATGAATGCTGACGAATGAACAATAGGGTTTGCTGATTGTCCTTAACAATTTTCAGACATTTTTATTCGCACGTAAGCATCATGTGTTTTATACTTACTCTAGTTCCAGAACTCTTTCCTTTACGGTCCTGAAAATCGACAAAACATGCAACAAATAAATAACAGAAGTTTCAAATACTTCACAACAAAAAAGAAGCTGAGAGTGTGCATGGTTACATTGATTTGAAGTTACACTGATTGTGACTGTTATTTTTCAATGATGAAAAAGGATTAACTGGACGTCCCTGTCAGTTTTCACATTGTATTTGCTCGCTCGCAATTAATAAGGTGTTTAAATACGTACACCTGCCGATGGTGCTCCGTGTTTTGTCTGAAAATGAACAATACACACAGCGAATAAATAAGTTTTCAAGTGTGAACTAAATGCTGTACATTTTACTGAGAATTAAAAGTACCATCGCAAATGGTTCAAATTTATATTTTTTGCTGTCTTCCTAAAGTGCCGATACCATATACCTGTCGGAGCGCTGAAATTTGCTTGAAAGTGAGATTGGTTGGAATTGTGCATGTTAGTGATGAACAATGTCCTCAATTTTCAGTCATCGCACGTGTATTTGCCCGCTAGTAGAACACGATGAGATTTTATACTTACTTTTGGTCCTGGTGTAAATTCTCAAGCAATTACCGAAACGCGTAATAAATAAGAATAGTTCGAAAGAGTGCACCATACAAAAAGAAGTCCAGAAAGTTCAAACTTCTACAGATCTTTCGACATTCTTGGCTTTTTTTGATGTTATTGNGTCCTGGTGTAAATTCTCAAGCAATTACCGAAACGCGTAATAAATAAGAATAGTTCGATAGAGTGCACCATACAAAAAGAAGTCCTGAAAGTTCAAACTTCTACAGATCTTTCGACATTCTTGGCTATTTTTGATGTTATTGTAGTTGCTCGAGTTATACCACAGCACAATATAATGAGTGTCATTTTTACTAAAGCAAAACGACGGGCGCACATTTTAACACAGACAGTGAGTCCATTGTCCAGACATTGCCATGGACACTGATGAACTCGTTCATTGACAACGAGGCCAGAGGATGGAGCTAGCGAGGCAATCATATCAGTATTTCATCCATATATGACAAAATACTGGGGAACATTACCAGATAGGATAAAGGGTAAGGAGATTAGAAGAACTGTAATTCTCTCCTGACCTTTGGGTCACTGCTATTAGAAATAACCTTGTGGTGTGAACTCTTGAAGCTTAACAACGGCAATTGGACGAGGATCTAATAAAAACCATTGATGTGCATATGAAAAGGATAGGCAAAGACAAGGTGCAGTGACATTGGCAAGAAGGGTGTACTGCAAAAAACAAACCCAAAAAAGCGCAGTGACAACCGTGTTTATGCATTTGGCAGGATCACCAGCATGCAACAAACATTCGACAGTGGTAAGAAGGGAGAATAATTTCAAAGTATCCATGATTGAACGAACTGCAGTACAGTTGATTAAAAAGTAAGTTCATCACCCTGAAGAGTCAACAACTAAAGTGTAAATGGTTCAGATTTATATTTTGGATGCTGTCTGCATCAAGTGACATACTAGTGAATCCCTGTCATAACACTTAAAATTGCTTAGAAGCGAAATTGACTGGAATTATGAATGCTGACGAATGAACAATAGGGTTTGCTGATTGTCCTTGACAATTTTCAGACATCTTTATTCGCACGTAAGCATCATGTGTTTTATACTTACTCTAGTTCCAGAACTCTTTCCTTTACGGGCCTGAAAATCGACAAAACATGCAACAAATAAACAACAGAAGTTTCAAATACTTCACAACAAAAAAGAAGCTGAGAGTGTGCATAGTTACATTGATTTGAAGTTACACTGATTGTGACTGTTATTTCTCAATGATGAAAAAAGGATTAACTGGACGTCCCTGTCAGTTTTCACATTGTATTTGCTCGCTCGCAATTAATGAGGTGTTTAAATACGTACAGCTGGCGATGGTGCTCCATGTTTTGTCTGAAAATGAACAATACACAAAGCGAATAAATAAGTTTTCAAGTGTGAACTAAATGCTGTACATTTTACTGAGAATTAAAAGTACCATCGCAAATGGTTCAGATTTATATTTTTTTGCTGTCTTCCTAAAGTGACGATACCATATACCTGTCGGAGCGCTTAAATTTGCTTGAAAGTGAGATTGATTGGAATTGTGCATGTTAGTGATAAACAATGTCCTCAATTTTCAGTCATCGCACGTGTATTTGCCCGCTAGTAGAACACGATGAGATTTTATACTTACTTTTGGTCCTGGTGTAAATTCTCAAGCAATTACCGAAACGCGTAATAAATAAGAATAGTTCGAAAGAGTGCACCATACAAAAAGAAGTCCAGAAAGTTCAAACTTCTACAGATCTTTCGACATTCTTGGCTATGTTTGATATTATTGTAGTTGCTCGAGTTATACCACAGCACAATATAATGAGTGTCTTTTTTACTCAAGCAAAACAACGGGCGCACATTTTAACACAGAGAGTGAGTCCATTGTCCAGACATTGCCATGGACACTGATGAACTCGTTCATTGACAACGAGGCCAGAGGATGGAGCTAGCGAGGCAATCATATCAGTATTTCATCCATATATGACAAAATACTGGGGAACATTACCAGATAGGATAAAGGGTAAGGAGATTAGAAGAACTGTAATTCTCTATTGACTTTTGGGTCACTCTTATTAGAAATAACCTTGTGGTGTGTACTCTTGAAGCTTCACAACGGCAATTGGACGAGGATCTTATAAAAACCATTGATGTGCATGTGAAAAGGATAGGCAAAGACAAGGTGCACAGACATTGGCAAGAAGGGTGTACTGCAAAAAACAAACCCAAAAAAGCGCAGTGACAACCGTGTTTATGCATTTGGCAGGATCACCAGCATGCAACAAACATTCACAGTGGTAAGAAGGGAGAATAATTTCAAAGTATCCATGATTGAACGAACTGCAGTACAGTTGATTAAAAAGTAAGTTCATCACCCTGAAGAGTCAACAACTAAAGTGTAAATGGTTCAGATTTATATTTTGAATGCTGTCTGCATCAAGTGACATACTAGTGCATCCCTGTCATAACACTTAAAATTGCTTAGAAGCGAAATTGACTGGAATTATGAATGCTGACGAATGAACAATAGGGTTTGCTGATTGTCCTTGACAATTTTCAGACATCTTTATTCGCACGTAAGCATCATGTGTTTTATACTTACTCTAGTTCCAGAACTCTTTCCTTTACGGGCCTGAAAATCGACAAAACATGCAACAAATAAATAACAGAAGTTTCAAATACTTCACAACAAAAAAGAAGCTGAGAGTGTGCATGGTTACATTGATTTGAAGTTACACTGATTGTGACTGTTATTTTTCAATGATGAAAAAAGGATTAACTGGACGTCCCTGTCAGTTTTCACATTGTATTTGCTCGCTCGCAATTAATGAGGTGTTTAAATACGTACAGCTGGCGATGGTGCTCCGTGTTTTGTCTGAAAATGAACAATACACAAAGCGAATAAATAAGTTTTCAAGTGTGAACTAAATGCTGTACATTTTACTGAGAATTAAAAGTACCATCGCAAATGGTTCAGATTTATATTTTTTTGCTGTCTTCCTAAAGTGACGATACCATATACTTGTCGGAGCGCTGAAATTTGCTTGAAAGTGAGATTGATTGGAATTGTGCATGTTAGTGATAAACAATGTCCTCAATTTTCAGTCATCGCACGTGTATTTGCCCGCTAGTAGAACACGATGAGATTTTATACTTACTTTTGGTCCTGGTGTAAATTCTCAAGCAATTACCGAAACGCGTAATAAATAAGAATAGTTCGAAAGAGTGCACCATACAAAAAGAAGTCCAGAAAACAACTAAAATGTAAATGGCACAGATGCAAAATTGTTATACTGTTTGCGTAAAATGACATAATGTATACCTGTCAAAACATTTAAATTGATTCGAAGTTACACTGATTGTGACTGTTATTTTTAAATGATGAAAAAAGGATTAACTGGACGTCCCTGTCAGTTTTCACATTGTATTTGCTCGCACGCAATTAATGAGGTGTTCTCACTGCTTATAAATGAAGTGGCAAAAGATATAGTTAGGAACGTAAGCATGGAGTCCAACTTCACCCTGATCTCATAGAACTATTTATCCTCTTATATGCTGATGACATTACACTGTTGGCCGACACAGCCATCGGTCTAAAAAATCAGCTGAAAGTGCTTAACCAAAGTGCGAAAGACCGGGACCTTTTAGAAAAATCAAACATTCATGATTTTTAGAAACGATGGTCACTTAGTTAAACAGGAGAAATGGCTATATGACGGTCAGGTGATCAAAGTTGTCAATTCCTACAAGTATCTCTGTTTAATGTTTATAACTCGTCTATCGTTTTCCCAAGCTTATAAGGATTTGGTAACAAGAACCAGATTAGGTGTTGTGCAACTCTTTCAAACTTTCTGGAAGCTTGGTGACTGCTCTCCCAACATACTGTTTAAACTATTTGACAGTCAAATTAAACCAATGCTCCACAGCAAGTTCATTTAATTACATTGAAAAAACTGCTGAACGTTAGCCCTAAGACTCCCAACGACATGGTGTATGGTGACACAGGAAGATTCCCCCTGTCAGTACATGCCGCTGTGTCATGTGTGCGATACTGGTTACGTCTGACAAGGCTTGACACAGACTGCCACGCAAGGTGTACAGCGTGTTGCTAGAGCTCCACAACAGAGGCAAAGTGTGCTGGGCTTCGGACGTTCACAGAACGCTTTATACATATGGATTTGGATTTGTGTGGGAAAACCAAAATGCAGATAATGCGAATGGTTTTTTGGGTGAATTTAAACAACGACTAATCGATTGCCATAAACAAGAATGGCTACGGCACATTTCAAACAGTCCAAGGTTCAATGTGTATGCAGTTTTTAAGTCCTCGTTACTATTGGAACCCTATCTAAAGTGCATCAAAAACAAGGTGCTAAGAGATATTCTGACTAGATTTCGAATGGACACTTCAGCTCTTAAAACCAATACAAACAGGTACAAAATAGTTCCAACACAAGACTTTAACTGACCTTTATTCCAGACAGAAGTGGACGAAGAATTCCATTTCCTTTTTACTTGCGACCATGTAAACGATTTAAGATCGAGATATCTTCCGTGCAAATATACCTTACATCCATCACATTCTACCTTGTCTCGTCTGTTTCAAGATCCTCGTAGCTCCGTCAGTTTAGCCAGATACCTTTACCACAGTTTTAAGCGCCGAAATGAAGTGAATGCAATTGAAATGCCAGATAACTGTCCACAGAACTTTCGTGGACGTAAATGTTTACTACAGTCATGATATCATTTGCCCCTAAGTATGGAATTACTGGTTAATACTGTGTGTCATGCTCATCTCCCATTGTAAAGGCCATGTGGCCAAAGACAAAAAAGTTTTTCGGTCGTTCGTTCACTTTTTCAAAACCACAATCAGTTTAACTTCGAATCATTTTAAAAGTTTCGACAGGTATACACTATTATGTCATTTGACGCAGACAGTAAAACAATTATAAATCTCTATCATTTATATGTTAATTTTTGACTCCTGAGGGTGGTGGTTTTATAACTGATTTTATCAGTTTTAAAGAAAATGACTTTTCTTAGTTTTAAGCTTATTAGTCAATACGGCGTTCCATGGCGTGACGGTTAACATCAATTTGAACAACTCTAACACTTCTTCACCTATAGTTAGACGACATATGCGACTCTTCGTTTTCTTCTCTCTCTCTCTCTCTACGCATGCAGATAGCAGTCTGGGCTGAAATGCAGACCGAATCTTGGAATTATTAGTTGAAGGAGCTATCGAAGGCTGCTCGGGACATTTCACACATGTAACGCATTCTTGTCGGTTTTTTTTCCACCCCGTCTTTCTTTGTAACCTATTCCCCCCACCCCAAACACACACACACACACACACACACACACACACACACACACACACACACACACACACACACACACACACACACACACACACACACACACACACACACACACACACACACACACACAAACGTACCTCTTCCAGCAAATGTCCTGTGATAATGCAAGTAAGACAAACCAGCTAGCGTGGTTTTTGTTCAAATCTTTCAGCCTGAGGAATGAGCTGGTTCAGGGTAGATACACGCACCGGAGTACGTAGGCTACTTAAGATTGTCGTGTACGATACATCTGCTGGATGTTTTGTAGGTGCTTTAGCGTGTGAGCATTTGGTTGGTTGTTGCTTGCTTAACGTCCCGCTGCAAGCTAGGTGTATACAAGCATGGTGTTGCACATTTGGGACTGCTGTCACAACACAACCTTCAGACCCACCCAGTCACATTATACTGTCACCGGGACCCTACAGTAACAGGCGTCAGACAGGGCAGCTACTAGATTGCCAATTTTTGAGTCTCCACCGAAGGGAATAGGTTAATACGAAGGATTAAGATACAGCCCCCCCACCCCACCCACAGCAGAGACCGAGAGAGAAAGACAGGTGGATGCTATATTACGGCACAAATTTAACCCACTCTCGTCGGGCTTTTTTCGGGTCTGATAGAGAGGAATGTAAGCTACAGCACCATTAGCGGAAGTGCTCCAACACCACAGCCCAACCCCGTCTTTTGCTTTTGTGGTCTGTCTTATGCATGAGATGCCTACATGGTTGAGTTGAGGGTCGTCTGCTAAATACACAATCGCGACGTCACGCAATCTCACTTCCGCGTTTCAAGTATATTTGCCGATGTATCTGGTGACCTCCAACCCAAAATAGACTGTCCAGAAAACTTTTGCGTGACGTGGGGCCTCACACTTAATACGGACAAAACAAAGATATTTTTTTATAGAAATGGTGGATTTATTAAGCGTTGTGAAAAGTGCGTGGTTCGGTATATTGTATTGATTATAATGGTATCGCTACAGTAAAAGTAAGACTTCTGGACTGTTACCACCAAAAGTGGCATGACTCTCTTCTGTCATATCCTGACTACTGTGACTACCAATTAACCTGGACTAATCAGAGCAGCTCATGTAATTATGTAACTGTCCTAACGCATCGTGAACACAGGCGTGCTCTGTGTCTTGTCTCTTGAGGGGTGCCAAACTACCTCCCCGTGGAATCCCTCATTTTAACAAGCCCAGCCCCATATTTGGGTGCGAGCAAAGTAAGTGCCGTGTGGAAGAACTGTACGATATTCCTTTTGGATTTTCCCTGAGTACACTGCTTTGGAAAACGGACACATACCATTGTTTTCCAGTAGACTACCCTATCCGTTCCAAAGTTCACCTTTTGTGTGTGAACCTACCAGGTAAAGTTTGTACAAAATAACTTTGTATGTGTCAGAATAGTTGAAAATAGGATTATTGTAAGTAAGCCTGCTGGTAAAGTGTTCTAATTACTAACCCCTACACTGTAAAACAGATGAAACATAGTATATACAACCCCAACTGTACAGTGCCCCACCTACATTAAATGGATGTCCTGCATTCCTTTGTCGTGATAGGGGCCGGAGGCCTTTGAAAAACTTTCGCACTCGGCCGTAGTAGCTACCCCAGGGGATTAGGTGTAACATGGAAACATTAGGGCTCTGAACGAACCTTTCTCGGGTACTAAATTCTACCTCAATATAACGTTTGTAAGTCAAGTCCCGTTTAACTCTGCAACCTTCACGCTTTGAAGAAGTGAAACGAAGTGAAACTAGTTTTGTAAGTCCCCTCCCACGGCCTTACGCTTTTAGGTGCCACGCACGCATTTTATGTACAACGCGCCCTTATTTCACCTAACGTTGTGAAAGTTAACTTTCTTGTTTTGTCATGGATGACCGATGAGTTCTTCCAACATAATGCTTTAAAACATTTATTTTCCGTCCAGAAAAATTAATTCTCTTTTATTTGAAGGGTTTTGTTGTTGTTGTTGTTTGTTGTTTGTTTGTTGTTTTTTGGGGGGGCTGGCAGAAACTGTGTTTAGTTTTGAAGGAAAGAAACAGAATAGACTTGCACAAATCTACTCACTCACTGACGTAGCCACACACCAACGCTGAGCTGATATAGGAGAAAGACGTTCCATGGAGCAAAGACATTGTGACATGCGTACAATATGTGAACAAGACACATGCTCCTGCCCACGTTGCCCTGTAGGTTATGATTCTGAACGTCCAGAATTTGGTGGTTAGCTCGGATGAGTTTGGCACTCGACGCAATTTCTAACACTAAGTTAATATTGTACTGTATCTAGGTGGTCAAATAAGTGTCCTGTAGCTGGTTGTATGGACGAACGTAATCTCCTGTCCGAGGGGGATTTAAAGTGAACGAGCTTTTCAGGACAAGCTTGGGTCACCTCTGTTGTGGTAATTCTCTGTCTGGTGTCTAGGGGTATTGCGCTTATGTGTTTCACTACTCTGCTCGTTAACTAGAGTTACAACAACATAAAAATGTGTCAAGAAGGGGAAACTAACAATGCGATCGCTGCCTAATTTCATCAATTTCCAATCGGCTCATTGCTAATCGGACCGTTGCTGTGACTGTGGAGCTGAGAGACGTGGGGTCTGCGATATTCCTATCCAGCATCGTGAAAGTGAGTTTAGGTACAGTGTAGGGAAGTAAGACACGATCGTAACTCAAAGATAGTTGTATTGAACAAGCTTAGGAGAAAGTATACATCAAACTTGTTGATCTGTCGGTTGTCCAAAGGGACTAGTTATCTGTAGAATATTTATGGTTATCTCTTGTGATCGTCGACCGATCTTATTGTAAGACGTCGGCGTGACGTCATTTTCTGAGTAGTTAGCACGTTCGAACAGGATACGGTTTTCCTTGTGTTCACCGAAGTGAATTATCGGTACGGTAGAATTCATAACCCTGTAAATAACGTGTGCGTGTAGATACGTATAGCGTCGCTGGGATGAATATATGAGAGTGCGAGTGATTGTTCTACATATGTCGGTAGATGTATATTGGAGCATCATTCACTGTGTAGTGAGACATTCTATGTGTGTAACTGTAAATAAATAGAATAGTGTATTATCGCTGCCCTCTTTGATTAAGTGGTGCGCGTGACAAGCAAGGGGGTGGGGGCTCGAGCCGATTGCAAATTGATGAAATTAGGCAGCGATCGCAGTGTTAGTTCCCCCTTCTTGATACATTCTTATGTTGTTGTAACTCCAGGTGACGAGCAGGCTAGTGAAACACATAAACGCCATACCCCCAGACACCAGACGAAGAATTACCACGACAATGATACTTTTTTATCACTAGTGATCTAAGGTGTGATGGAATATACAGACGAATCAATGGGTCATCATCAGGGTGCGAAATGAAATGTAGCACACCATCTATCATTACATGTCTTTTTTATACATGGCCACTTGTCTTCTTCTTCTAATTTCTTCACTGTCTCTGCTATCACGGGATCTTTCCTCTGCTCTTCCTTCATATCAAAACCCTTTATTTAAAAAAATCCCTTACCCAAGGCCTGAAGCTCTGACACTTTTGGCACTTCGGGGGACGGTGTTTTACAACTAGCACATTCTTTGGGTTGAACTGGTTTGCGTTTATGGCTTCTATTCTGAGGACACCCTGACGTCGACAAAGCCAGCTTAAAGCCTTGCATCGTGAGAACCCTCTAGGACTCGGGACAATAGATCCGCGAGTACGTTTTGAGGACCTGGCACATATTCCATCTGACAGCTGTAACCAGAAATGCTTAGGGCCCACAGCTGTATTTTCATATTCTGACAGCTGTAACCAGAAATGCTTAGGGCCCACAGCTGTATTTTCTTATTCTGCATGACAGCTGTAACCAGAAATGCTTAGGGCTCACAACTGTATTTTCTTATTCTGTCTGACAGCTGTAACCAGAAATGCTTAGGGCCCACAACTGTATTTTCTTATTCTGTCTGACAGTTGTAACCAAAAATGCTTAGGGCCCACAGCTGTATTTTCTTGTTCTGCATCGGTGACTCGAGCAGGTACTTCAAAGGCTGGTGATCTGTTTTTACTACGAACTTTGCATTGTGCAGGAAATGGTCTAGTTTCGTCAGAGCATAATATATGGCATAGGCCTCCTTTCAATCGTGGCCCATCTAATTTGGGTATCGCTAAGTTTATGAGAGAGAAGATAAACAGGTTTTTCTTCTTCTTTTCCACCTTCTAAAACGGATTGTGTCAGACATGCTCCAATGCAAGTATCACTGGCATCGGTGTACAGCACATATGGTGTACTGGTATCTAGGTAAACTAACAAAGGTACAACTGAGAGACTTTCTTTTAGGAAAGAAAATGCTTTTTCACTCATCATTCCAATGAAACCTGGCAAACATTTTGGTGAGAGTGATGATGGGCTTAGCGATTTTCGAAAAGTTTGGGATGAATCTCCTGTAATAGCTGCACAATAGCTTCTCACCTCCCGCACACAGGTGGGTCGTGCCATGGATCTGATTGCTTTTACTTTCTTTTGGTCTGGTTTTACCCCTTCCTGATGTATCACAAATCCCAAATACTCTGTTTCAGTTTGTAGAAAATTTGCACTTTTCTAGTTTTATCTTCAAATTGTGTTCCCTAAGTCTTTCAAACACCCTTTCTAGGTGTTGAACGTGTTCCTGTATTGTTTTTGAGAAAAGCAAGATATCATCAATGTAGGCAACGGAAAACTTTTCAAGGCCACTAAGTACAGTGTTCATCAATTCCATGAATATCCATGGGACATTTTGTTACCCAAAGGGTAGTACAGTGAATTGAAAGATACCACGATGACAAGTGAAAGTAGTCTTCTCTTTATTCTTGTCATCCATTGCAACCTGCCAATAACCTGATTTGAGATCAAGGGTTGAGAAATATTTTGCTTCACCTAGCAATGCCAAAATGTCATCAATGAGTGGTAAAGGATATGAAAGTGGGATAGTAATTTTATTCAACTGACGAAAGTCAACACAGAATCTTTTCGAACCATCTTTCTTATCTACGATCACTACAGGAAAGCTCCAGGCTGATGTTGACCTTTCAATGACGCCAGCCCTTAGCATATCGTCAATAGCTTTGTCTACCAGTGGGCGTTTGTTCAAGGGTGTCCGGTGTTGCGAGTTTCAGGCGTCTAGTTGCCCTAACCAATCAGGGGGTAGAACAAACTGTTACGGGCGACCCGATTGGCTCGCCAAAACAGCTGGAGAACGCGGTGTAGGGGGGAAGGTAGCCGGCTGAGTGCGAGGTGGGGGCGAACCACCCTCCACGGGCTACAGACCACCACCCCGAACGGGTAGTGCGCGCTTGCAAGTCCGCGCGCAGGGCTATATAGGCAACCGACCGCAAATGTTCAGGGCCGAAATGTGAAATGCCGTTTGCAAAAGTCGTATGCTGAGCGCCAAGTGTCGAACAGCGAGGTCGGATCTACGAGTACAGCCATTAACCGCGA
>SMGT01013759.1:159048-174446 GCA_004794575.1 Lanistes nyassanus | reverse complement strand
CCCCCACACACACACATACACACAAACACCTACACACCAATCCTTGGGTCTGCCGACTGATGGAACTCCAGCTTGTCATGCTACTGTTAGAGCTGACAGCCGCTTGGCAGGTACACCTTGCACGTGCGTTATTAATTATAAAAATTTATCTGCTAATCTTGCAATCGAAAGCTGGATCATTTCTTCACGAGTTACTTCCCTTTTACTGTGTTTACTGCCAATACGACTGGTTTTCGGCAGTTAGAAGCCAGTATACACGTGTGGTCGGTCACTTGAGAAATGCTAGATTTACTCTTCAAACTACACGCTAAAGACAAAAATGACATTGTTTTGCAAATTTACTGTGATAAATTGGATGAAGACAAGAGTATTTGTGCCTGAAAGACCCAAGAGAGTGATTACGAAGAGAAAAACGAGTGATCACGTTACGAACAGTGTATAAGGAATCGTGAGGACTTCTTGATTTCTTCAAAGTCAGTTGTGTTTCCATCAAAGGATTTTTACAAATTATTGAAAAAGGGCCAAGAAACACAATAAGAAATGAGTTTTTTTATTTATTAATGTTTAAAACTAAGTTTAATTAACATTTTTAGTGTTTTGGGGGATTTTTATATGAATTTTAGAAAAAAGGCTAAAATTCCCCAGTCCACGGGGATGGCTCGAGGGTAGGGTTCTACGTCACCATTGAGTTAAGTTGGATAATGAACGGAGACTAACAGTTTACTAAAGGGGTGGAGAATAACTTGGACGTTAGAAAGGCAGCGGTAATATTTAACAAATGAAACAAAGGGATTCTAAATAAACAAATCAGCAGATGCATAAAAAGGCAAAATAAAAGTTTTTGTTTCACTTACTTTAACTGATACAAGCTCGCGGATCTAATCCAGAAGAACTGTGGTATGCTTGGTAGCTGAGAGTGTACTGGAGAAAAACCCTACTGCAAGAATAATATAATGTGACCCCCCCCTCCCCGCCCCACTCTTCCGTTGCTAGATTCTATTTTAGACCTGTCCTCTAATGTTATGAAGGAAGCCAGATCACTGCCAGTGATGCGATGTGAATTCCGTATAGCGTCTTGTGCTAGGATCACTCTCTACGTCCGTATATTCTTCTAGGACAGTGGCAGATACTAACAACTAACGTGCTCTCATTCTGTTCCCTCTATGCTTTCTCTACATAGTGAACTCGACGAAAGTCTTAGACTAGATCAGTTTGTAGACAGATGTCTTATCTTTACTGGAAATCCACTTTGTATTGATTGCTCTAGATATGGAGATCTACGAGATCAGTATATACCCAAAACGTTTTACAAACACCCTACACATGAAAGATTCCTCGAACTAGTACTTATACTGGCTAGCAGTCCCAGCTTAACATTTCACCTGTTTTTACAAGGCACTGGAACGGAGCAACAATGATTTGCCTAGCAGTCTCGCATCATAGCTTACTATATGCATCCACGTGTGGGTGTGCGCGTGCATGCATCTTTGTGTGTGTGCGCGTGTATGTCTGTATGTGTAAGTCTACATATATGCTGGTATGTGCATCTAAACTATACTTTTTGACCCATGTAGTATTCTGATTACTTTTTATTAGTACAATTTGTATTATGGATGTGCATATTGTTGCGGGTACTTGCCAAAGAGATTAATATTCATTGACGGTCTAACGTTAAACAGCTAATGGCGTGGGGGATTGTCTTTCTTATCCAGAAAGAGATGGCACGGCCCCCGCTTGACCCATTTCTCAGCTAACCCAACACACTTAGACCCATGCACACCTAAAGTGTAAAGTTTCCGTTTCTTTGGTTCGATCCAACGTCACTATCCCCTTTTCATGAACCCTACTTTCTACGGTCGTACAGAAAGTTCAGAGCGAGTTCCACGAAAGGCAGCAATGATCCCCTCGCTTTACCATGAAGGCCCTAAGCACTCCCCTGTATAGTTTATGCATACCTGGAATGTCCCACTCCAACTGGGTAAACACGCTTACACCATTGGCTCCCGATAGTTGGTGGTACTGCGCTATGGCTTCCCAAGTCCCATTCCTTGCCTTGGTAATTTTATGCGGAAGCTTTTTCAGAAAATCTTTGTACAGCTCTAGGTCTACCACAAATACAATCACCCAGTTAGCCTGTGTGGCTGAAATCTCTCCCACCTTACGAAATCCCACATTCCCATATAACATAATAACTGGTCGGACCAGCAAGTACAGCCACAGCAACAAAACTCATCCCCTCCATCTGGATTTCAGTTTCCATACTCAATTCATTCAAAAAAAGAGAAACAAGGAAAAAAGGTCTCTCAGTCAAAGTCATCTCAATGCTTATCCTTGGCTTTGTTATTCTGACGCTAAAAGGGATCTTTTTTGCAGATATTGTGTTTTATTTATCAGCATGTTCCTTTACAAAAACTGGTCACAAGACCACTGACGACTTTTGCCAAAATGACGAGCAAAGATGGAGATCTCAAAATTCACGAGCCCAACAGTAGACAAAGGAAGTTATGAATATCGTTAAAAGACAGGCATACCTCAGTACTGCTCTATCTAGGGTCAGCTAGGCGCCGCTAGCCTGCGACGTAATTATATGTACTGGACATATATTATAAGAGACATATGCAGTAAGAATCACCCCCCATCACCCTTCGAACGACATGCTAGATCCGCCACTGCTACCATGGTTGATCATTGGTGTGACGTCACAAGCTCTGCTCGACGCGCTAAGCGACGGGTGAGCAGCGGGTCCGGGATGTTTTTCACGGGTGGCTGGTTTGCCTGAGGGCACGTCGCTCTTGCTGGAGGGCGGGTTACGGTCTGGCGTGTCGACGGTACAAAGAATTGCGCCCCGGCTTCCTGTAACGTAATCGCCCCGTCTTCCAATGTAACGTAATCCCCCCACTCCCCCCCCCCCACACACACACCATGAGCAAACGTACCTCTCCCAGCTAATGTCCTGTGACAATGCAAGTAAGACAAAACAGCTAGCGTGGCTTTTGTTCAAATCTTTTAGCCCGTGGAGTGAGTTGGTTCAGGACTGAAACAGCGGTAGATACACGCCTGGTGTTTTTGCACCGGAGAACGTAGGCTACCTAAGATTGTCGTTTACGATACGTCTGCTGGATGTAAGTGTCCAGGTGCATGTTTTGAGGTGGGCGTGTGGTACTATAGGCTTTTGTTGATAGCGGTTGGTGTGAGGCTGTGAGAGAAAGGAAGGGTTGGGCGTGTTGGTGGGTTATAGTTGAAGTTATATATCACACCTCCTGATGGCGGCTGTTAAGGACAGTCCATAAACGAGTTCGAGTTTTCTCTCTCACTGTCTATGAAGGGTAGTTGAGGTTTTTAACAAAGTGCGTAAATTATCAACTTTTAACTGAAAAGTAAAATATGACGAGCATACATTACTGTTCATTTTAAAGCTGAGCAGCAGTCTTGCTGACAGACTGCTTTGCCATAAGAATTACACTCAGCACTTTAAAGTGAGCAGCTGGTTGGTTGATGGTTGTTGGTTGCTTAACCTTCACTCTTTTCTATGTACGTGGATGTCTGAAAACCTCTTTTCTCCCGTATATTGTGAGGCTTGATCCCGATGAAAACACTACTGACTTTTTTTCACTGTAATCATTTACCTACATGATCTTGATTTTAAAAAAAAAACCTGTGTTTTACACGATTTTGATGAAATCCCGCTATACGGACTGTTGTACGCGATACACGACTGTAATGCAAACTCTGCTTTACTGTACTATTTCTTCTAACCTCGTACATGATACACGATTTAATGAATAATTTATAAATATTGCTATTAAACCCTTTCGTTCGTCTGCAGCTTAATCGCCTTTAAACGAGACTGTCCAAGCGCAAAAGCCAATTGGGTGTATGACAAAACACTTTAAAATGACATCATGAAACGTGCTTCTTTTCTGCAACCGCAGACACACATATTTCTAAGTTTTTTGCCTTATCGTTTGGTTGGAAGTGGTTCTATACCTGCAACGCTGACCCCCCCCCCCCCGCCCCCTCATCCCCATCTTACGCAGATCTTTTTTCATGCAAAACAAAACCCAGCGAGGCATTAGAGGCTTCATTTCGATGAAAACCGAGATGATTTAAATATAACCTGACCAAAAAAATTACTATTTTTCGCTGTAATAATGTCTCATGGACGAAGAGAAAATAGTATACTGTTTTAAAGGATCGTGTTAAGACAATTGCACCAGATTCACGTTTGACGGGGATTTTTTTTATCAAGATGGTGTAGGTGCCTGGACATGATAGCCCTGAAAAAAATAGTAATGTTTCATGATGTTCATGAATAGTCTGTTTTTATCGGGATCCTGCCTTACACACGTTGACCAGCCTCAGCTACAAGATCGAGAAAGTGCATGCGTGCATTTTAAATTTTGTACCCAGTTCATGAGAACACTTTGAACCTTAACACAAAATAAGTATTACAATCTCACACCAGTCTTCTTGTAACCATGTTGCTGCATGGCTTGAGTAGGCGAACAGAAAAGGCGAACGTTTGCCAACGGCCGGTGATACCATAAAAGATCTAAGCAAAACAGTATGAAGCGCTAACTCAGACAAGAATGGTTGGAAGAGTTTGTCTAGAGTTCCAAGATGGCACTATGTTTTCGGCTCACTGTCTTGCATCATAAAACACTGCCATAAGGCAGCGGAAGATGCTTCATCAGCTCCTTGTAGTTATAATAAGCATGTTCTGCCCTCAGGTACAAACGCGCAGAATAACGGCAAAAACAAAAAAAGATCTGCCATGTTCCTCCGTTTAGGCATTTGAAAAAATCGGTTCCAAACAGACAGATAACATTGCCTAATACGTCTTCCTCTAATATCAGTAAACGAAATTCATTTTCGACTCATGAACAAGCCCAGTAAACTGCTCCAGTGTTATCTTTAGCTTTCTGATTCCTCTGTTGTTCTTTTAATTTTGATATGTGCACAATTCATTTCAGGTAAACACAAATGCTATATTAGAAAAATGAGTTATTGATTAAAAATCTTTTCCGTACCAACAGTAAAGAGAAGAAAGTGGAACAAGAGGTCTCTCTGCTCGCAAACTGGGACTGACGCGTCCTGCGATGTCGTTGTTGGGCAGACGGTACACGAGATGCTGTAGACGATGTTTTTGTTCATGCAGGTGAAGCGACGCTTAAGGTTGGAAATTGTTTTGGGTGTGTGAAGTCTTGTGGCAGTGTTGAGGTGAGGGGAAGTAGGGCAGTGAGGAACATTGCACATTGCACATGGTGGAGCCAGTGGATGGAGGGGTTAACGGGCTGGATAGGTTGAGTTTAGACCGTAGCAGCAGGTCTTGTAGGTTCTTATCCTGCCGACGCACTAAGCGAGGGGGTTTGTTTTTAATGTGAAGTCTGTCCTGTCCCAGCATTGTCTTCTCACGATCTACACCCTCCTCACCTCACCACGCTCATTCTTTCTTTGCCTTCATCTGTTATTGTCTCTGTTTAGTTTGTGTTTTCATAACGAAGGGTTAATGACCGAAACTGTTGATTGTCTGTGTCGTCTGTATTTTAGCTTATTTCAGTTTTTCTCCCTCCGCTTTCCTTCCCTCACTATTTCTTCTTTCTTTCTCATTTGTCTCTCTGCCATGATCTGCCCCGACCCCCGCAGACTTAACTTCGGAGAGTCGGTGATCAAGCGTGTTCTTAGAAAAGTTACGAGAACAATTTGTAAAGATGCTTTCAGCGCCAAGAAACAACCACTCACAAGCGTCCGTTCCCACCTTTATACAAGGAGATTAACAACAATTTAACAATATAGACACTCATCAAATATAATGTTTACACTGGTCATATATGTATTATTCCGCTTATCCTTTACCAACATTTCTTAAGTAAAATGGTTAGATTTCTATACTCACATTACATCGAATCCAGTGATTCAGGATACACACATACACACATACACACATACACACAAGTCAGTACCATGCGTAATGTTCCATTTGCTTCTCGATACACAGTCTTTTGATTCCGTTACGATTGTCAGCAATTACTCCCTTGCACACCTTACAGTCCTTCGATAGAATTCTCTCTCACACACGCACACTGTGTCGTCGTCGTGGCCGTTGCCCCGGTCTGTCAACTCTTGCCATCGGCAAGACTGGTTATCCAACAACATCCCGTCTCAGCCCCCAGCTAGTACAGCTCTGGTTATCTACAGCTACGGTCTCTTTCGCTGTTTTCTTTCAAGCCTTACGCCTGTTTGTTGGCTATTCAACACTGTGACTTTTATTCAGTTTCTTCTTTCGCAGTATTTTCCCAAGCTTTACGCCTACTTGGTGGCACGATTCTGCGTCTCGGCCTCTATGCAGAATCAAAAGTCCCTCTCCGTGTCTCTGCGAACTGGGAGCTTGTCCTTCTCGCCCAGCCTCTCTCTCTCCCGTCTCCTCTAGTCTCTCTCCTTTTTTTCTATTCTTTCCCGGCTGCTCTCACCCTCGCCCACACATCGGATGTCGGCACCCCCGTACGACTCGTAACTGTCAATTATTTCCTGTACCTGCCCCCCTCCCCATCGACCATCGCTTTGTTCAAGTAGTGGACATACGCCTACGCAGTATCATTCGCACTTAACAAAATCTAACTTCAAAATGCACAGTCATACTCATTCAATCCCTATCTCTGTGTTCCTGACACTATCACAACTTCGCTTTCCAGAAATATATCAATTTCTCCATATGCATTTTATATATCAAATTAAAAAATTGTTATGTGACAGATATCATGTGACTTTGCTGTGTACGATATCTACTGTGTGAACGTAAACGGCAGAGTTCCCATCCAGCTATCCTGTCCATGTTTTCTTCCATAGAGAGAAATAATTTTATTTGATAAGAATCCAGCTACCACGAAGTGAGGAGTGCGCGTTTGTATGTTTGTACGTGCTTGTGTCTTTACTTACATGCGTGAGTGCATATGCGAATTGTGTTAAGAATGAAAAGAGCGGGAAAAAAATGCAGGTTGCATACAGGTATTTTTTCCATTTTAATTTTCCTACTAAAACACAGTGTCTTGTAAGAAAGGAGATTGAAAGGCTTTCTTAATTAACAGGCAGTAGATTTCAGTGTGCACGCACGCTCATTCGTCCGGCTAAGAAAAACCTTTAAAGGCCTACTCGTGCTTTCGTTTAAGTTAGTGATTTGGTTATCTAACTGCCAGAGTTATCAGCATATCGTGAGACAAAAGCTTTGTGTCCGCTTGAAGATACACCGAATTTAAAATACATTTCTTACGGTGGCCCCACTTTTCACAGGGAGACGTGTCCCTGTCGTTGGCTGACGTCCAACGGGTTAGACTCCCCGGACTGAAAGGTGCATGAGCAGCTGAAGACAGAAGGGAGAAATTCTTCTCGACTTTTGCAACTTGTCCCACTGATCGATTTACAAGCTACAAACTGTCCACGAGTGCATTAATCAGCGTTATATTTACACCTTTGTCTCACGGACACGCACGCACAGAGGCAGAGATCAATTAACAGCATGCGTAAGACAAACACACACACACACGCCACGCACACACACGTGCTTACAAATCTATGTAAGCATAATCATTCCTTTAATACAATCTCTGAACTTCAAAAACAGATAGGTTGCTAAAGATTTTGTTTCTACAGTGGTTTTCATGTTAATATTCCGATGAATACTGTACTGGTTATTGTTTTATATACTACGAACCTTTGGCAGTTGGCCAGCTAATCCACTAGGTCTGTCACCCTGTAACGTTTTGTGGGGTGTGCTGGAATTCTAGGGAAGAAATACGAAATGCATACGCCTAGTGCAGACCCTCACCTTTTCAATCAAAAGGTACACGACCAGATAACTTAACACATTTATTGAATTATAAACATTAGAAATGAAAGCTGAGGAAAGAATGGTGCAGTTGAACAAATACGTAACAGTGCGTGTGTGTGTATGTGCGAGATAGCGATGGTTTGTGACACGAAACAATTGTCTGAACAATGTGTAATGCAACTAGCATACAATTAAATTCATATGAAATAGCGTGATAACGCAAAAGACTACTTGCGGGGAAATGAATTAATCCAAAACCGGAACAGAACAGTTAATACAAAAATCGTTCTCATCAGGTAATGGCACGCAGAAGTAGTCTGAACAAGATGGGATGGTTGACACGTATGATGCAGTTCGTAGAAGTGCAAATGTTCTGACTGACGAGCGTAGATCCGAGAAAAGTCTGTAGCAGGGTCAAAGGTGATCTGTGAGTCCAGTTGTACCGTGCCAGTAGAACTCAAGAGATGGAGCTTGTCCAAAGGTGTCAGGAACACTGGTTACGAACCATGTATTGTACTGCTAGTCCGTTAGACCTTGAGATGTCCTTGCTTAACTGTTACAAGGTAACACTTGATGCCTCATAGATTTTAGATCTATGAAGAAAGTTCACTTCTACAAGTGAAGGGCTCCGTTTGATTGTACACTCCCAACCTACTATTAGACTGTTTACAATGAGAGACAGGTTCACGGTGATGAATACTGGTAACTCGTCCGTTAAATCTTACACCACTGAAGATTTAACATTATCTTACGCTTCTTCATAAGACAAAGAAAAGTTGACACATACTCGCTGCAGAAGCGCAAAGTACTTCTCCCGGCAAGTAATGAATTACTACGGTTGTCCCACAATAGCTTGCTATGTAGCTATACGGAGGCAGCCTTCATGGTAGAACGTATAGCGTACGGCTAACCGTTGATGATGGAATCGCGACGAGACAACTATTTCGTTTCTCGACACTTTCTTTCCACAACGCTATTTTTCTGAATGAGTCAAGTCTATACGAGAAGTCTAATTCCTTCCAGTGACCACTGAACAATGTTCCTACATTAACAGCGCGTCTTGTACTGTTGGATAACCGTTAACAAGTCTCGCAGACTAGTAACACGTCTGACTCCTCCGTATCTCCAGACCAAAACTGCCAAAGGACGTTAATTCCACTCCGATGTTTCTCCTGTTCCCCTGCACGACCAAATTAACATTTTCCCATTGGTTCCCGAAGCCTGAGTCTTACGCGATTTTATTAAAGAACAGATGACGTCTTTCCCTTCTATTGCTACGTAAATTTATGCGTCATTACCGTGTCAACAATTCTTTGAATGAAAGGATGCAACACTATCTGCAAGATACAATGAAACAACACAGTGCTGAACCATAGCGCTGTAGAAAAACCATCCGTAACGTGACACACCCCAAACTTTGCACCACCGCGTGCACTTAAGACGTGATGTCAGTGTGTATCTGCGAAGACCTGTACCTAGTGAGGTGACACATCTGGTTATGTATCACCTTTTCAGTGACTTTCGTGTTATCTGTGCTGGGCGTTTTGGAAACTTCTTGTGAAATGCCTGCTGATAACTCTAACTCGGAAAAGTATTTGTTTTAAATATCCCCTTTCCCCTTCTAGTAGAAGACTTTGAAGGAGTACACACACTCTCTCTCTCAGACACTCGCACACACCCACACTTTCTCTCACGTACACAAACAAACACTCGCACACGCACACACACTCTCTCTCTCACACACACAACTCTCTTTCTCTCTCTCACACACACACACACACTCGCGCACACACACACACACTCTTTCTCACTGAAACGGAAATAAATTCTTGTTCTCTTGTCTCTTTCCTCACGCCCCCCCCCCGGTCTGATCGGGTCCAGGGTCCAGGGTCAGCGAACACCAATAAACAAAGAAAACTGATGTCTTACTTTGTTTCTTGGACCTTGTTCCGTAATTTATAAATCCTTTGATGGTAACGCAACTGAAGTTCAAATAATCCAAAAGTCCTCGCCATTTCTTATACACAGTCTGTTCGATACTGTTTACACCACGTGCTCGCTCGTTTTTCTCTTCGTAATCACTCTTTTGGGTCTTTCAGGAATACTCTTGTCTCCATCCACTTTATCACAGTAAATTTGTTGTGTTCCTTCCCCTTACTACCCCTCACCAACTCCTCTTCCTGTCTCACGGCTGTAGGCGGAAAGCGACGCAGGGGAAGTAACTTTGAAATCTCAATCTTACTGTCAGGATACTGTCGTCTCCTCTTGTCATTTTACTTGTGTTTCACACATTGTCACACAAAAAAGAGAATGTAACATACATTTGTAAAGTTCGGATCCCCTACCTTTTCAATTTGGAATTCTTGCTTCAAGGCAAATAGCTGGTGGCTAGAAGATCAATTTCTAAGGTTAAGCCTTTAGCAGTTAAGCTCTACAACATCCTCGTTGTCTTCGCCCTGCTGTATGGAGCTCTCTCATCAAGAGCCCCCATAGAGAAGAGGAATCTGGCGTGGTTTGGTCACACAAAATGTCATAATACGCTGGCTAAGAACACCTTGCAAGACACTGGGAGGCGGAAGGAGGAGAGAAATGTAAATGAAAAGCTGGCTTGACAACATCGAGGAATAAACAGCACTTGGCATCCCAGCTCTCCTACGGATAACAGAAAACTTTTCGTGCAGGATGGCAGAGATTCGCCCACCTTTTAGGTCACGGGGCTGAGATGAGATGGTTACTGTGTGGCCATGCTAGAATGAAACGGCACGTCCGGAGGATTGCAAGATTTTTCTTTCTAATGAAGAATGTCCGTAAAGATGTTCTGTTTTAAAAAGCGAAAGGCAGAAAGAAAGAAAAAGAAAGAGAGACATAAACAAAGTTAGAAAGAAAATACGAAACTAAACACGTTGAAGACAGATCTACACAGAGGGTTCTGCAGGGTTGATCATGGAACTCTTGGGGGGGGGGAGGTGCAAGAAAAAGTCAGTATACACCTGAGCGGCAGTAATGAATGGTGGAATTAACTTGGCCAATTCTAATTGCAGACACAAAGCCATAATATAACGTCCACCTCTCTCTCTCTCTCTACTGTTAGACACACTCTCACAGCAACGCACGCACGTAAGCACGCACGTACACACACACACACATATTCCGTCCGAATGACCGAGTCACCGATCACAAAGTTCCCGACACGAACACTTCCTTTAATGCAGTTTAAACAAAAAGGGATTTCTTGAGTAGCTGACTGAAAGTAGAAAATCTTCCCCTTCCGGCACGTGCAAGATGCAGTTTAGCCATCCACCGTTTAGCTGTTCACTCTGACTCCACACACTGATGAGGACAGCAACAGTTACAGGAGCCAGGGTTGTGTGTCGATGATGATAACGCAGAGAATCTGGATGTTCATCTTCCTAACTTCCTCAGCAGTAGCGGCAGGTGAGTAAACGTGGTTTTTATGACTTCGTTAACAGACTCTTTCTTATTGTCGCACAAACAAGGCATAACTTCACGTTGTGATTACTGCCTTTCGATTTCTATGTAAACAGATGGGTCTATGTCAAAGTAGTTTTGGCCATGAAGTCGCTTGTCGTGGCCAGAACGCAAGGTTCTTGTGCATGGGTGTGCGACTGTGTTACACAGCAAATAGCCCGCAGTTTAAACTATCTGTAATAGCAAAGGGATTTTTTTTCAGTTACCATCTCATAATCTAATTAATGCGATCAAATAAATGTGAATTATTTTCGCTTAAGTAAACTTCTTAACGTTATGGTCAGTTATTGTATCTTAAAAGATAGGCCAGCGCTGATCTTAATCGGACGATCCTGCGAAGGACAAACTTTGGCGATCTCGCCCTGCGTTCCGTAATGTGTGCCCCTGGCAAGGGCGCTTGTTATGCAAACCTTTGATTGCTTCACTGGACTGTAAAAGGCAACTCTGTATTTAGGAAAAAAGTCAAGATTCTCTAAGTTTTGAAAACCGAAACAGGCAGGGTTTGGAATTTGGATCCGTAATTCAAAGCTTCTGCTGTTTACTGTCAAACATACCAAAGCCCGAAACACTCGATATAGGCTGAGACCATCAGAGTTTTTGTCTCAAATTAATGTTCCTCCAGTTATTATCGGCCTTTAACGTTCCAACATTTTCAGTTTGCTGCCTTGTTGTTTCAATTACATTTTGCTTGAATCTTTTATGCTTAAACTGTGGCTCCGGAAATGGGAGCTTTATATTCATTTATAATTTTTTTTACATTTTGCTAAGAGTATGCTATATGTAGTTGTATAGTACGCACATTCTGATGCATTAGTTAAAATATCAGGGTTGGAATGACCATATATGTCCAAACTAATACAAACTACGAAAATGTTAAATATACAATGCCAAAATTATTCAGTAACTTATTGCACAATCGGGCTTCCCTGATCTCACCCCTATATCGGTTCTTTCTCTTTTCTCGTTCGCTTCCTGCAATCCCTCCACCCACACCCAAACAAATATGCAGAACGTTATTTGGTGCGTTAATTCATGTTTGTGAGATCTATTTATCTTTCTTTCCAATCTTCGTTGCAGGAGAAAAGATAACGTGTGGGGTAACAAGACTTAGTCAAGGGAACTATACACAGGTCACGTGTTACTTCCCAGAAGATGTGGGACTGGCTAAACGACACGTTCAAGTTAACCGACTACATACCAACGATGGGGAAAGTGAGCTCTTTTTCAATCTCTCTCCTCTTGAATCCTCCCTCACCTCTCTGCTGTTGGTCCCCGCCCTTTCGCTCTCAAACCCTCTGTCATCTCTCTCTCTCTCCGTTTTCTCTCTCTCTCTTCCCAAAACTGTATAAATGTACACAACAGCTAAAATATTTCACATCCAGTCTTCACATCTCCACTAGATGGTCATATCTGAAATGAGTATTCTATCAACACTAACTTTTTTCTTTCTTCACGCACTTTTAGATCCTTAAGACGTGCGCAGTTTTGGCAACAGAGAATTGTACAGATAATGTTCACCAGGTTTATACTGTGTTCAATCTTCAGTACCCTTTGCTTAATTTTAAACAAAAACTGATGTAGGCTCCAGAAGATAAGATCCAAACAGTATACAGTAATTGTTCAATTATCTTAAAATTGTCATCGTAGATACTAAAACTTTAGTTACTTCTAGCTATTCGAAAATTTTGCTGATAATGCTTAAGAGCTTCTTCCGATCGAAAACGAGGCGTTTTTAAGCAGAGATTTTAGTGTATTAGTCATAGTCGTACATAAATTTTTGGTTTTCTTACATTCATGCATTATACAACCACGAAAATTATACATAAGCACATTAATACATACTCTGTTATGACATTTACATGGTGTCGTTTGTTTGTTTGTTTTTTAATCTCAATTCCCGAAGGTGACATCTTGCTGAACTGCAAATGGCTCGGCCGAAAGCCGCTTTGTTATACGAAAACGGGAGTTTTATTCGACAGGAATTTTACAACCCAGATCAAAGTTAAATTCTCTACATCGTCTTACCAGAGCATAATGGAGGACGCTTACATATGTCAGTTCTTGTCCCCAGAGCTGCATGAAGCTGTCCCCTGTTCTTCTTATGGAGACAGAGGTAACACTCTCAGCTAAAATTCATCACATTGTAAAACGAGGGCTACAGCGTTATTTACAGAAGACTTTATTTATTATACATAAAATTAGTCTCACTAGAACACGCATAGCCTCAGTGAAAATTGTTTTAAATGCGAACCAATTCTTGTTACTCGAACGCCATCATTGTTCTCCTCAATAGATACAAGATATGCTAAACCTAAAATTAGGGATGTATAAACACTAACTGAAAGGGTTTCATCAGAAAATACCTGAGAATGCAGGCTCCCATCATGGAGTACCTATCCTGCCCTCTCAGTACTAGAGACAGTGAAAACACCGATCATCACCAAAACGATTAGATGCCTACATCAGTCCAATTGCATGACGACCATATTTGGAAACAGGAAATTTTTAAGTTTAAAGGATTAAATCACTGCCCTGTTCCCCTGCCAATTTCGGGATCCTGGCAAATAGTTTGATGTATGGCATAGTCATGCAGAACCAAGTAACACCATCTTTCGGTCCACTTGCTGGGCCCTTATACTAAGCAGTAGGTAAGTTCATTTTTTTCTTTAAAAATCAATACCGAAAGTAATACTTTGTTTGTTTATTTGTGGATGAACAGACCAGAGATGTGGGAACAATGTAGTGGATTGTCCAACTGACAGTACAATCGTTCAGTGCAGAACCAGTTCAGCAATTAAAGCATACTAATTCCACGATTTATCCTTACAATTTCTTCTTGTAGCCAACAAGTGGTTTTGGTTTCACACTCAGCGTTTCCTGCTTAATTATCTCTGCGTGTAGAAGTGCATTGCCAGGAAGGAACAGTAAACACTGAATAACAAATAAAATAAAGTTAAAACCAAACATACACAAATAATTGAGAAAGCCAGAGATAGGCACAGACGGTACGGTTATCAGGGGTCTGTATTAGTGAGTAAAGGGGGGGGGTTGAAGAGGCGGAGGTACGGAGAGAAGAAGGAAGCAAGAATATGGTTCTGCTCGCATGCAGTCTCACACAGACATGCATGTACACTTACTTGACGTGTATAAGTCAGAGTCATAGTAAATAATGGCCCTAAACGTGAGTATGCGTCAGCGTACGTATACACTAGCACTGGTGCGACTGTATGCAGTTTCTGCTTGTGTGGGTGCTTGCCTGCGTGATTGCACGCCCACAGATTCTGCTTGTGTGTGTGTGTGTGTGTGTGTGGTGTTTGCACGTGCGCATGCGTTAATGTGCACCGAAATACGATAAGCACGCTTTTCTAACAAAAATTTACAAGAACCTATATACTTAGATGTTGTAGTCAAGGTTTTCAGTTTCTCCTCTTGTTTATTTCAGGAGGAAGGACTAAGTGTAGTTTAACAAAAGCCAGTCAAGCGAACTACACACAACTTACTTGCTACTTTCCACAAGACGGTCTGAGGAAAAGAAATGTGCAAGTCAAACGACTGAACAACACCAACGGGGAAAGTAGGAATTTTATCTTCCATTGCTGCACAACCTTAGTGCCTGCTAATATGCCTGAGCACAATTATATCCACGCACCCACAGAGATAAGTCAGAGAGAGAGAGAGAGAGAGAGAGAGAGAGAGAGAGAGAGAAAGAGAGAGAGACGGGTGAAAATGGGATGGCATGATAGTATCACATCCGTCTTTCCTCAACCCACCCTGCTTCCACTAACCAAGCGACCAGGTGTATGTGGGCGTGTACCTTTAGCGTACGACTCCTCACAAACACAACGAAAAGATGCAGTTTTGATAAAAAGTACCCGGCCTTATTTATATTGAACTACACGCTCGCACTTGCTCCCTGATCCACACGCACTTATCACTGTCCTCAAATCATCCGTACAACGCGACGTACACTGAAGTAATCTCAAACAATAGTACCGCCTGTACGTAACGACAAACTATTCCGCTACGAAAATTATTCTAGTCCGTTAACTGGCTTTTAACAAACTTCTAAATCCTTGAATGATAC
>SMGT01013759.1:118263-148837 GCA_004794575.1 Lanistes nyassanus | reverse complement strand
ATTATTGCCGGAAACGGATCTGATTGACAGTTTAAAACACAGAAAAGGGAAGCAACTCGTGAAGAAATGATTCAGCTTTCGATTGTAAGAGTTCTTTCCCTTAAAAGATTAGCAGATGAAATTTTAAAAATCATAATTCGAACGGACTTAATCTGGCCCGTAAGGCGGAAACGTAGTGCCAATGGAGCGGGCTGTCGGTTATTCGCAAGGTGTCAAAGAGTTTTAAACTTTCTCTTTTGTTATCTGCTAGTAATGAAACTGTCGTTTGCAATTTAGCAGTATTGCTATACAAAGCTCAGATAGTTTTTGGAAGATTTAAGATCATAAATAATGTTGCCATGCGTATATACTGGTTTCTATAAACAATATTATTCATTTAGTCACTATACTTATTCACGATGTGCAAAATTCACCCTTTCTGTAGGGGCCTTGGCCTCACTGGAATAAAAAGTTTCGTTTCGTTTCGCTATATAAACTATCCACTTCCTGAAATGGCCTTGTCCTCATTGGAATAAAATTTCGTTTTGTTTCGCTATATAAACTATCCACTTCCTGAAATGGCCTTGTCCTCATTGGAATAAAATTTCGTTTCGTTTTGGTTTCCGGCAAGGGGAAACCTGTCACTAAATCTTTTTCCGTTTTTAACTCACAGCAGTTCATGGTTTAAAGGAGGATTACCTGCATGGAATGAGGTTGTCATGGAAATGTTTGTTTTTCAAAGTAAAATACTATTACCAACCTAAGCTTGATCAAAATAAAGGAAAAGGAATGTACTGTTGAAATAATTCAAAGAAAAGGACAAATTGAGGACTGTAAATGTTCAAGTTTCTTAGACGCCCAGTCACTCACAGACAAACACAACTTTGATTGTATTTCCACTTTTACTAGAATACACAAGAAAATATAACATGAGTCCAGAAACTACTCACTCTAAAAGTAACCAATAATCCACGAACTTCCACACGTTTCCGTAAATGATAATCTCTTATCGGGGCTAATTCCTCCTAGTCCTGCTCCCAACTCCTCAAGTAATGTCAAACGTGTCTGCAACATTTTTTTTACAATCGAATCAACTGCGATCTTGTCTTTCGAAAACAACGAAAGCAGACAAGACCTAAAGGTTCGACATAATAGATCGGACATATCATTTCACAAAACTTCAAGTAATAATTTCTTTTCAAAAAGAAAATAAACTTTCGTTTTGCTATTGTCGACTGTTCGGGTTTTATCCTCTGAAGGATAACGTGCCTGTATTTTCACCCCTCATTGCTGTTGGTACAAGGGTTACAGGTGATCTTATATCCTGCTGCTAAATCAGTAATGGTTACGAGAGGTTCGACTTTCAACCTTCTTGTCTACCAACACTCACACGTATCCGTAAATGATAATCTCTTATCAGTGCTAATTCCCCCGAGTCCTACTCCCAAATCCACAGGTAATGTCAAACGTATCTGCAACCATTTTTCACAATTCGAATTTACAAGTCCATCTTGTCTTTCAAAAACAACGAAAGCAGACAAGACCTTAGACTATTCGACATAATAGATCGGGCTGGTTACTTTACAATACTTCAAGCAGGAGTTTGAGCATCAAACTAATTCTTTGTAAGAAAGAAGAGAGACTATTTTCCACTCTTGTCGACTGTCAGGGCCTTTTTTTCAAACGGTTTGTGAACATGACTGTATGTTTAACCAACATTGATATTGGGACAAGGATTACGGATAAGCTATATGCTTCGTAAATTTCGAAGATTTGACGAAATCTAAAAATGTTGTATCATCATCTTAAACCTGTGTGCTTCTACTCTGTGGTACATGGTTGTTACATACAATACGTCCATAAATTGCTGAACAGTCTTCCCCCCACCCCCACAGTTCATCCACGAATATTAACAATGAACTGTAGGTTGGTCAATGTCCTAAGTCGCAGGAAAAACCTCCTCTGCTATCTATGCTAGTCTTTCCACAAAGAACTGAACTGTTCCACCCTTCCTCTGTCTTTTTCTCTATAGCTGCTTGATCTTACATCAATCACTGTTAGTGGGGTTTAGACTTTCATCTTTCTTCTCCGTTGACAGTCTCACGTTTCCGAAACTGAAAATCTCTTATCGGGGCTAATTCCTCCGAGTCCTACGCCCAACTCCACAAGTACTCTCAAATGTGTCTGCAACATTTTTTCACAGTCGAATCAACTGCGATCTTGTCTTTCGAAAACAACGAAAGCAGACAAGACCTAAAAGTTCGACATAATAGATCGGACATATCATTTCACAAAACTTCAAATAATAATTTCTTTTCAAAAAGAAAATAAACTTTCGTTTTGCTATTGTCGGCTGTTCGGGTTTTATCCTCCAAATGATAACGTGCCTGTATTTTCACCCCTCGTTGCTGTTGGTACAAGGGGTACAGGTGATCATATATCCTGCTGCTAAATCAGTAACGGTTACGAGAGGTTCGACTTTCAACCTTCTTGTCCTCTAACAGTCCTAAGTTTTGTAAATGATAATCTCTTATCAGTGCTAATTCCCCCGAGTCCTATTCCCAATTCCACAGGTAATGTCAAATGTGTCTGCAACCATTTTTCACAATTCGAATTTACAAGTCCATCTTGTCTTTCAAAAACAACGAAAGCAGACAAGACCTTAGACTATTCGACATAATAGATCGGGCTGGTTACTTTACAATACTTCAAGCAGGAGTTTGAGCATCAAATTAATTCTTTGTAAGAAAGAAGAGAGACTATTTTCCACTCTTGTCGACTGTCAGGGCCTTTTTTTCAAACAGTTTGTGAACATGACTGTATGTTTAACCAACAATGATCTTGGAACAAGGATTACGGATAAGCTATATGCTTCGTAAATTTCGAAAATTTGACGAAGTCTAAAAATGTTATGGGTATCATCATCGTAAACCTGTGTGCTTCTAACTCTGTGGTACATGGTTGTGACATATAATACGTCCCTACGTTGGTGAACAGTCTTCCCTCCCACAGTTCATCCACGAATATATACAATGAACTGTAGGTTGGTCAATGTCCTAAGTCGCAGGAAAAACCTCCTCTGCTATCGATGCTAGTCTTTCCAAAAAGATCTGAACTGTTCCACCCTTCCTCTTTCTCTCTATAGTTGCTTGAACAGTAGCTGGGGATGCAAACTCGAAGTGATTCCCTGTTTAACACCGTTGCTATAATCCGACAATAATCGTTTTTCTTTCTTCACAAACAAGACTACCTTGGGGTCAGAACTTTCACTTCAAGGACCACTTATTTCCTGGTCAACCATTTGTCAATTACAAGGTGTTACCCCCCCCCCAAAAAAAAAAAATTCCCCAAAAGATGATGTTAGATTTTAGTCTCTGAAACTTGCCTTTCTGCGTCGGCAAATTTGCTGTCCAGGTAGTTCACAACTTCAAATTTTCAAAATCTTGCTCCATGCCCACTGTTTTAAAATAAATAGAAAATAATTTCCGAGAGTATTTTCATTGGCCTTATTTTTTAAAGTCTTGCCATTTTCCGAATGGATCCTTCGTAGTGTGTTCATATCCTCCTTCCCCCTGTGTTATGCACGTTCGTGTGGTTATTCCTCAAAATCCAGGTTGCCACGCTTTTAAATGCACTGAACGTGCACGCAGTCTGTGATTTCCCCATCCGACCTGCCAAATAGATCACAACACCCTTTTGTTTTGTTGGGTTTTTTGTTGTTTTTTGTATAATGTGTTTAACATTTATATTCATTGCATAAGTACAAACATAAGTCAATAAAGTAAAGTCACGTTAATGAAGCAAATCGTGTATTATATTCTTTTTCGAATGCAAGATCAACAATAAGATAACAAAATGACTTATTCAGGGCTAAACAAGTCAGAAATCCTTACCAAAACATTTCTATTATGATGAAAGGTTTTTTTCTCGGGGGAGGGGGAATACTCACAGGAATACTCACAGCATCTAAAAAGTTTCATAACTGATGAGGATGACTGTAACTACTAGCAGTACCTTCAGATCCCCTGAAATAAAAACATCACATATACATACATATACACATACACATACATATACATATATATATATACAAATACATATGCATATACATAGACACATACATAGGTTTTTCTGTCAATGTGGCTAATTTTCACCGTTGCCACCTTTCTGGTATAGCCAACCAATATTTACCCACCACAAGGACTGAAGGGCATGAAGGGCTGATGTTTGCCTGCAACCATTTACTTTTTGAAGGACTCTCCCACAAAGATGTAATTAAACATTTTAGAATACCTTTTCCTATTTCGACCTACATAAAAAATTATTTCATTCTTTAAAAACTGATATTTGTACTTTAACAAAGATGATAAAGATGAATTATTATTGATATCTTCATCAGTAAAATCAAAAGCTTTTGCAAATCCTATAACAAAATTGTTCCACGGGTTATTATTTGAAAAAAAAATGGGAAAGAAGGTAAGATCAATGAAATATTGTTTATTTAGGTATAGCAACATAACAGTAATACAATGAAAGCAGGCACATTAAAATATTAAGCATAATAATGTCATAAATAAAAGTAGAGATAATTTACAATAAATAATGGTACGTAAATAAAAACTGAATAAACAAAATAAATAAAAGGAAGAATAAGTTCCAGATAAACACCTTGAAAAAAGTTTTCGGGGAATAGTTTTCCAGCCAAGAAGTAGCTTTTGTCATCTACATATTTTGTGGCTTTTGTGGAGTTTTGGTTTTGTCATTTAATTATATTATTTAGCAATAAAAGTCCTTTATTTATAATTATTACCTACTTTGTCATACGTTATATAATATTAACGTTTATTTCATTTTGGGTTACTTTATATAGCTACATATTTTTTCCATTTTGTTCTTTTCCCCACTTTCTTTTTCTTGTCACTTCCTCCTTCTGTGCGTGACTTTAAAGCGGTGTTCAGCTTAATCCAGAGAAGTCTTTTCCGATAATGAATTATGAACAAACTGTTATTGTTAGAAATTTTACTGTATAACCATACACTGATTTTGTTCGTAAGTGTTCCAGCATAAGAGAACATCAGCGGCTTCCTAAAGTGCATGATGTTAGAGATCTTGGAAAGAAGTCACTCTATTTCTTATGTTACCAGAACTGTACACCATTTACGCACCCACAGTATTTTACGGGGCATGAAAACTGTGTTTTGATCTTCACTTTGTCTTCTCATCCGCAATCAGTTGTCTATATTTACACCATAATATTTTCAAAAAACCCTTATCAAACACTTCTACATAAGCAAAAGAAGTTAATATTTGGTAACAAAAACGAGGTTTGTATAAAGTAAAATTGGAGTTAATTATAGCTGGCCGAGGATGTAAAGTTTACTGGGTGCATTTCTTTGTGAAGAAAATAGTCATTCCCACACCTATTTTCGTTCACGATTTCTTGTTTGCATCGTCAGTACATTCACTCATTCATTTCTCCTCTGTGATCTTACTCTTCGCTTTATCTTAGCATGGAAATAAACCAATCACATTGAATCCATACTTTTTTCTATTTAATCAAAACCACTCCACTTTCAAATAAATCTGTATTGCTTCTTAAAACTAAACTTTTTTATTCTTTCCATAAATCTGAGTTCAATGACTAATGTTTGTTTCATAGCAGACGATTTTTCTGTCCTGATTTAATAAACGTGACCAGGAGGCGAGGACGGGGGTCGAACACGCGAACTAGCCCCAACACCTGTAACAGCTGTGCCTGAAAAAAAAGACCCTGTGAAAATAAGAAAGATCACAACAGTCCCCTGTGTTGCAGAGGGTCACGTTTTGTTTTATCAGTTTGGTCTGGGTGGTTAGCAGCACCGCTTGGAACGACGCAGGGGCAATAACCAGGGTGCTGGAGGTTAGCTGACGTTGTGGCCAGCGTTTTAAGTCCTCAGAGTCGTTACAGGTGGGGTGATTTGAGAGTCGCCTCTAAGCATGGTTGGACTGTCCATCCACCGGATGAAAACGAGGTATGGGGTGGTTTGTGTCTGGGTGATTTAAAATACAGATTTTTCCCCTCTGTAATGTCGCCTTTTCTTCTGCACCATCATCACCCTTCCAGTTCAATTTGGACAGAGAGGAACGGGTCAGGTAATATTGCAGTGTAGTCGGAACTCAACTGAGGACAGTGATGAGGCGGTCCTGTAGCAGCGAGCTTGTGATTCCGGGGACCGTCAGATCGACTCCTTGGTTCAGTCGCCTATGAGGGCAGCAAGTCACGCGAGTTAGTACAACCGGATATTTTGTTGTTCACTATAGCCTTGGTAAGCATAAAAATATTTCCGTGTCGATCAGCTGTGCAAAAATACTGCAGCAGTACGTAGACACGCGTTAGTGTGTGTGTCACGTTGTGGAAGGTTTTCCCCAGCGCTATTATTAAGAACCTTGTTCTTTTACTGTGTGTTCACATATTATTGTAACTTTCATTCAAGAAAGTTGACAACGTTAATTACACAGAGAAAGTACGTAGAGATAGGAGTAAGAGACGTCATTTTAACCTCATCAAAACACGTAAGATTCGGTCTTCTCCAGCCAATGGGAAGACGGATAGTTTGGTTCACATGGGGATGAAAGGATTTTGGGGAGGTTTTAACGCTTTTCGGTAGTCTAGTTGGAGATACCGAGGAGTTCAGACGTATTCTTAGTTTAGTGAACCTGTAACGGTCAACCGTTGCTATATGTTCCTCGCTGTGGGCTAGCCCCGTATAGCAACTTATTGAACAATTAGTGGTAAAACTGAATCCGGTTGTTTCTCGTCGTGGGAAGTTGTTGTGTACTTCCACGGTGAGATCTTTTGTCAACTTTCTTATTTTCCGAAAGAGACAAGAACGTTGTTAGACCATTGGTGTGTAGAGGACCTAAACCGTGTAAGCGGTCAGTGATGTTTCTTCATGTTCCGGCTAACCGACACTGTAGTCTAGTAGTAGACTGCGAGTGATCAGCCCTGGAGAACATTTCCGCTAGTTGTGGTCGGGCGTTCCTCTAGATCAGGGATCTACGAGGAGCGAGGAGTGTATCCTGTGACGGTTGGTCAAGGACTCTCCAAGGTTACCAAAAAGAACTCCTTTCTGCGTTGTCCATCAGTCCGGAGATCTACACGAGAACCAGGTCGAACTGCCACAAAACTCTGTCGAAGGCGTCGTGGATCTTCAGTCCGTCTTCGACTTTGTTATCTGTTCTTCACTAGATCTACACTGCGTGGATCCAACTGTGTGTTTCTGCAATGCGAAGTCTACTGCTATAAACTGACTTCTTCCGTACGGACTGCGACTGTGAACAACTGTTGAGTGTTAAAATACATTTCGTCGACTATTCGGTTCCTGATTGGATTATATATCCACCGCAGGTAGTTTCACGAATTGTATTATTTATATTGTTCTATAGTTATATCTCTTCCTGTTCTGCTGTATTGTGACATAACTCACGCTACTATTATTACTACTACTACTACTACACACACACACACGTGCCCTTTTACATCTTTGTTCATCTTTTCTTTCTCTGCTATCCATTTATGTTCGTAGTTCAATAAATGTGTTGAATTATCTGGTCGTGTCCCTTTCGATTAAGAAGGGGGGTTAGCTTTGGGGACTTCATTACTTCTCTCTTCCCCAAATTCCAGCTCACCCGATAAAACGCTACAATGTTATTGTCTGGTTTTTGTACGTAGGCAGTGTTGCGTGTGGTATTGTCCATGTTTGTGTACGTAGGCAGTGTTACATGTGGTAACGTACACCATGTTATCTGTGGTAATTGCTAATTATTAGACCAGTTTGTAGTTCCATCATTCATAAATATCTGTTTGAAATACATCTGTTTTAGTTGTTCCATTGTGTTCTCAGCGATCGGAATTGTCCGCCAAATGGGAAATTCTCGTTATTATGCAATCGTCTTTCCGCCGAAAAAAAATCCGGTATCAAAAACACCCTGCACCGGTTATTCTTTACGGCTCTTACAGTATGCGTTTAAGTCACATGCCGCCTGCTCCACTAACGCGATAACTAAGCGTCCGTTCGTTTACAGACATGGTAACGTCCGCCGAAACGTCAAATTTCCACCAAACTAGCACCGCATCCCACCCAAATGACATTCTTGTCCGCCGCGGAAAAACCATTTATCTGGCGATCAGAAAGAAATTCCCTACGGCTTGTTGCTTGACCCTGAAGGGCAAATTAAACTGACATGGGTGACTGCATCTTCAATAGATGAAATCAGTCAAATTTTAGAAATCTAAAGATAACCCTAAAAAGCAGATTCCCAAAGATGCATTCATGTGTTTTTTAAATATAAAAACTGGACACATTAATATATATATATAGCAAAGATTTTCTAGAACCAATTATTTTAACTTTGTTGAAAGCAATAGCTTATTTCCACTTAAAATTAGGACCAGATTATATACTTATTACAATTCCCATCCTTGGTACTTTGATATTATCTGCAAATGTGATGTATATTTAGCTATAAATGATGGAGTGCCTAATATGCAACCTGTTTTGGGGAAAAGATGGGAGGGGTATATGCAGACGTGGGTAAATACACTTATGTGCTGCACACTTTGGCTGGAGGCTACATCACCCCCACCCTAAAATTTTAAGTCTGCCCTCGCCCCTCAACGTGACTGTGATTAAATTCCGAATCTCATTAAATTGTACTGTAACCCTTCGAGGTTACCAGATTTATTTCCCCTTGCGTCTTTTCTACCTTGGGGAAATACTAGTTAGTAGGGAAAAATGTAGTTCCACAGACAAACCCGTCTGTGTACAAGGTCTTTTATGTATTAAAACCCCCCTTCAGATTGTACTGGGGGGGGGGGACGTGTACCTTTATAGTATGGCCGGAGTGAGAGGCAGAGTTTTCCCAGTGAATTTACCGGCGCGACCGGGTTACGCTATTACGCGATAGCGCGGAAGAATCTCGGATCCACGTGTTCGCGGGAACTCTGTCCCTCCTTCAGTTTAGGCCCTGGTTGCAAGGAGAACGACTGTCTCCTGGTGCGTCTCGTCTGCACGAGGTATGTGGTAAATGCATTTGGTGTAAATGAACTTGTTAAAGAACGATCCCTGTGTATACCGCAGTGTCTTAAATACCGGCAAAGTTGTGTTGACGCGGTTATGAATCAGATTATGTTTTCCCCTGCAATGCATTCAGTGTGGTGATGTATATGTTAAATATGATTGTAATAAGAAATTTCATTGTTCAATCTTTGTGCGGAATTGAATGTAGGCCGGGATGGGTTGAAGATGTAAATTGAGATGGATTTCGGCATTGTCCCGAAAACGTGTTGAGGCGCTAGACCGCCGCCATCTTGTCCACCACTTGGTCTCTCTATGGGGTCTGTTCCCCATTGTGGTGTTTGCATATTCCTTGAAAATATGTAGCTTTAAAACCGCCTCATGAATTTTGGAAGTATTAGTTTTACGTAATGCTTATGCTGTGATCCGAAATTCATTGCCAGGTCGGTCTTTGTTTCAGGCCAACTTTTGTTTTCTTTCACTTTTACCAGGTTCCTCCTTTTCACTTGTTTCCTCCTCTTTTTTTTTTACCAGTTATCATCGTTTGGTCCTCTTCCCTATTTACTTTTCATCTTTTCACCAGTCTCACCTTCTCTTACCAGTCATTTCATTTATCTTTATCCTTTGTCACGGGTTCGGGGTTTAGATCGTGAATTGAATAAAAGTCATTGAGTAAATTTATTTCTTTATTTTTTTTATCAGTAAGGAGAGAATCTGTGCGCGTGAAGCGCTAGCCTCTAGCCCGAACCGAAATTACTTTTGTAAGACGACGTACACATTAGCGTGCTAATTTTCCGCTGATGTGTACCGATTACATTACAGCTTTTAAAAACGAGCTCACTTATTTATACATTGGACTTCTGCTACAAAAATGATGCAGCTACTGACATATCCAAGTGCTGATGATAAGCACTACCAGACCACGTGGAATTCCACGGATTTGTATCGGGTTTGTCCTTGATTCCGGAAACAGACTAACGACAGAGCCAGATAATAAGGCTAAAGTGATTTAAACTCGTTATAGACTGAGTACCCTGTGGAATTTCCAGAAGAACTTTTTCAACTGGACTGTGTTAATTGGATTATTCCGTCATTTTCAACAAATATTAGCGAACCGTGCGTGCGTGTGTGCATGCGGGCGTGTGTTCGATTTTTTTTTTTACCAAATCTCGATCCTTTGCTGCTGATAGGCACATGCAGCTGTGTAGTAATCGTCTGGGTGGAATGAAGCTCTGTTGACAAAGTACATGTTCGAATTAAAATCCGTTGGTATTACTGTAGTTTTTACCTTTACCAGAAAATTATATATATATACATGTTTCTATTGCTCTTCAATTGTTCCTTCCCTGCCCAGCTTATTTCCCTCGATTCCCTCCATTGTCCATTCCAAACTCTGTCTTTACAAGCGTCACTGTACATTACAATCTTTTCAAAACTTGGATTGCTATCAAAATTCCCCAAATTAAATTTTGTTGACATGATAAAATGTATTTGCAAAGGCCCTAACAGAGAAAACTAGTAGACATCCCTGGCAATAGAAAAATAACTAGACCATTACATATCCCTCTGTAGTGATGGTGGCATGCAGGCAGAAGAATGGATCAGTTTCGTTAATACATCGTTTTAGTTAATTTTATATGTACCTTCTCTTTGGGGAATTTGGCATGTCTTAACGTCTTGCAGTTTCACAGATGGTAAGAAGCAGGCAAATATTCCTCCATGATGCACAACATCTTTTTTCATCCTGATGACAACTTTATCACTAACCAATCCTTCATGAGTGTAGCCATCTGCAGTGTACACGACAGGCTCGTCCTTGATCCACGTTCCATCCACGACGACATCTTTTTTCAGGTAGGGTGAGAAAAGTACACATATACAACATGTGCTTGTAAAACTCTAATAGATATGAAATTTACAGTTTAACCTTGGTTACCCTTACTATGTTCAGACTACATAAACTGTATATTCACACACAATAGCACGTATACATGTCCCTGAATGCACTCGGTCACTGCTCGAAAAAATGGGTTTGGGAAGTCAACGATACACGACCAATTATCTGAATTCAGAGTTTTGGGTGTTTGGTCGGATTTTGTTGTGTATCGTTAACGCCACAAAAGAATTTTTCTTAAGCAGTGGGTGCAGCTTTTTATGCTAGACCTTGACAATCCTTAAGACTGAATGCATGATTGTAATCCTGAATAAACGCTATCTTCTAATTCCCATCCACGAATAAAACATCTTTATACAATGAAAAGAAAACTGCTCACATTTATCATTTATAATTTGTAATTTGCACACGTCGCAAAAAAGAGCTTACCTGGAAAATCCTCATGTTTGATGTGATACACTAGAAAATCTTGTTTGCTTTCAGTTAGGTCCTCTTGAAACTGACATGTCAATCTCCACTCTGGCAGATTCACTTCAGAATGCACGTGGCAGTAAGCACGTTCGTCTGACAGATGAATAATTTTAGAGCAATTGAATATGCCGACAATACATCCAATCTCAAACCAGGTAATGATTAACAGCTAAAGATACTTCATTTCCATTCAGATTCACATTATTATAATAAAAAATGCACGGCCATTAACTTCAGTCCTAACTTTTTTTACTTGTATAATTATTTTACAAGAATTGAAATAAGGACGATGCTTACAAGAAGTTCAAAAGTTCATTGCTCTGCTTATAGTTGTGCTTCACGTTTACTTCTGCTTATAACTTTGTTTCGAAACATGTTGAAACGATATAACACTTTATATATATATATATGCGGGGCTTTGTTTTACTTTCATAATAACATGATGCAAAAAGCGTAAATCGCTTCCCATCTTCTTCCCTGCTCCAAATTCTGTTTGTCTATGTGGCATAAATATTCTACAAGAATCGAGGAATTTATATAACGTCTATATGAATATCAGACCTTTTTGTTGATAATTTTTCAATATTCTTGTCATAAACCAAAGTTAATGAAAACGGTACTATGTGCTCCAACCTATCACCAGAAGACCAGGTGAATCTAACCATGCAGTGTACTTTCCCCACAGTCGCCAAACAAAGAAATAAACTATAGAACTTTCCATAGATAGACGAAAATCTCCAACTGATCACATTTATAGCAACGTGAGAGACAGGTAGATGTGTTCAACACTGCTGACAACTTCCAGGAAGGTAAAAAGTAAAGTTTTCTAGACTGTGCTTAAAAATTTCCAGGTGGTGACATACTGTTGTGGTATTTGGGAATGCAACAGAAGGATTATGCTTCTTGAACACTGCGAAAACCTTAAAAAGGCCTGCTGTAAAAGTAGTCTTGAAGTACGCTGGTTCAGATTTACAACTCATTGTGTGGTAGACCTTCTCGGAATTAGACAGACGTTTCCAGAATACCACAGAGTTTTGTTGAAAGTGTGCCAGTCAACTAGTTTCGGAGTGTTCAGTTGCTGTAAGAATATCTCTGCTGTGAAGCGAAAACACTGCAGGAATCTCTGATAAGCTTTCATGCAAGGGTGATCTGGAGGGACACTGATTCAGTCTCACAACATTGCACATCGTGTATTAGCACTTTTTGAAAGCGGGAGGAACGTTTCCAAAACACGGTATATAGAACGTTTTAGGAAACTTTATAGGAAGTGTGAAAATCTCGCTGTTCCGTGGAGCTCCAACAACTGTACGAAATGCTGCGGTGCAGCAGAAGCACCTGGAAGCGCAAAAGTAGTCTTTAGCACCTGGCAGAACTTTCTGGAGCATAAATCATGTTTCAGATCGACCTGCTTAAGCGTTCGTTTATGTCATAAGGTCATTTGCCCTGTGTATTTTACGTGTACCTTTACGCTTGACAAGAGATAAGAAGCTCATGCAAGACCAGTCCAGAACGTGATTAAAAAATCTGCCTGGCAGTGCAGGCAGGTTCCTATAACTGTTAAAGCTTGTCATGTAGTAAAAGGGCTTGAAATCTAAGGAAACTCTCCAGGGCCGGGTGGAAGTTTAGTAGAGTACAGCAGAAATTTTTGGAAGATAACAGTACCCCAGAGAAGGCGTCAATTGCTACCCCTTTAGAAACACGGGTAACCTACAGAAAAAGGAGTTTTGGAAAGCCATACATGATATACGTAGCCCCGTTCGACAATGTTTAGTTAAACAGAGGTTTCTGGCAACAGAATCCTTTCTCCAACTTGCCAGAACTCTGGAAGTTCAAAACGGAAATTTTCTGGAAGAGATTGGAACCACAGACACTATAGGCTCCAACTGCGTGCACTTGGGATGGACGACAGCAACCCCCTGAAGCCAAACAGGGGCTACGCAAATTGAGCAGAACACAACGCACGTTGGAGACGCAGGACTGAACGGTGGGACACAGAAAAAAAATATCGTTTTTCCATTAATTATTAAAATTAATTTGTTAAGAAATATCTCACATATGGGAAATGATCTCTCAAAACGCTGAAAATGCTTACCTTGATAGGAACCACTTGACAGACTAACGAATAATGAAAGCAACAAGAGGGGTGTATGAAACTGCCGCTTGGTGGTACCAGTAACAATCCGACCCAGAAACCTAGCCATTGGAAACAAAACTATATTTTCACTAATCTGGAATGTTGGTGTACGCTGCATCTCTTCACTCTTAAAGATACATTAAAAAATACATGCATGTCCAACAGATCTAAAACTATAGATGCCTGTCACGGTATTTCATCCATGTGATGTTTTTAAAAACACACTGACATAAAACTCATGACAACAGTTTAAAACTCCACACACCAGAGTGCAAAATATTTTTCAAACAAATGGCATTAGGTCACTGCAAAAACTTGTTCCCCGCATATGAGTAAATAGTTCTGTTTGAGCGTGGTAATAGATTTCAGTATTACATCAACTGAAAAGGTAAAATCATGTAACGTCACGTTGGACAAGGGACATTCATACTTTCAGATTTACACAGTGATCTGTTTGAACAAATGGGCTTCGAGTTGTTTGTCAGTTGCCCTAAAGCCTACCCAACTAACCCTGTACCCTAACTTTAATAAGCACCTCGAAACATTCAAAGTATTATCTAAAGAATCATCTTCAGCTCTATGATTTAAGTCTTAATCATAGTGATAAGACGAGGCGAAATTGCAATAATTAAAACAATTGTAAAGTAATAACATGACAGACTTTATATTTATTTTCTGTAAAGGTTTTTCTTTCTTTGTTTATCTCTTCTTTGAAATCTTTGTCACTCATGAGGAAGGGAATATAGCAAGCCTCCCATTGTCATTTGTGTAAGACAACACGAAATAAGTGTGGGTCTAGATTCTTTATTGCAACACACTGCTTACAGTTGGTGTCGGCCAGGCGAACACTGATCACAAAACAGAAGCTCATTTTTTACTGATCATGTGAGTATGTGGTGTGTGTGTGGTGAGTATGTGGTGTGTGTGTTTGGTGTGTATGTGGTGTTTTTGGTGCGTGTGTGTGTGGTGTGAGTGCGATGTGTATGTGTGGTGTGTGTGGTATCTGTGGTGCACGTGTGTGAGGTGTGTGTGTATGGTGTGTGAGTGTGGTGTGTGCGGTGTGCGTGCGCCAGCTTCCGTGCGTTCGTAACCTAAATAAATACGGTTAGATGTACCATCAGACTTCTGGGTCACTGTCTTTAGAAATAGCCTTGTGGTGTGAACTCTTGAAGTTTAACATCGGCAATCGGACCAGGATCTAATGAAAACCATTGATGTGCATATGAAGCGGATATGTTAAAGACAAGGTGCGGTGACATTGGCAAGAAGGGTGTACTGTAAAAAAAAGTGCAGTGACCTCCGTGTTTATACATTTGACAGGATGACCAGCATGCAACAAACATAATGTCAACAGTGGTAAGAAGGGAGTATAATTTCAAAGTATCCATCTTTGAACGAACTGCAGTACATTTGATTAAAAATTTAGATGTGTGTGTGTGTGTGTGTGTGTGTGAGGTGTGTGGTGTGTGTGTGTGCGCGCTAGCTTCCGTGCGTTCGTAACCTAAATAAATGCGTTTAGAAGTACCATCAGACTTGAATATATTTTCAAAATTATGATTTTGTATTTCATGAGAGGCCCTCAGAATAGCTTCATTTATTCCTGTAGCTCATCTGGGCCAAGGCGATTTTGGACGCCTGCCAGAAACATTGCAAGAACCCACCTTGTTTTCCTCAAGAGCTGATTGATTAAGCCCTGCTGTAGCCTTATTCTTACAATCGAGAACTTCACTTATTTACAGTCTAGATATCTGACAAAAGTATGCCTACCACACACCTGTAAAGGCTTCAATAATAACAAGATTTGTTTTCACCTTAAACTTTTCCAGTAGTTGTCATTATTATCAAAGGAAATGCCTAAAGTGATTACAGTATCCACATCACTTGTGTCGCTTTCTGGGTACTCAAGGCTGTTATAGTAATGTCAGGAGGATTTGAGGCCAAAGAAAAACAACACTCTGATGAGGGTCTCCTGAATACTGATTTTTTTTTACCCTCAGCCATAAACCTTTTCTGCGGTTAGAAAGAAGAAAAGAGAGAAAGTGTACCATACTGGACTGGCGTAGAAAAACATGTGTTCAATATAAGTACAAGGTAGACAACGAGCACAGTAGCTTCCTTTCACATATAGTGTAATAGTATTGGTCAGAGAAAAGTAGCTTCCCTTGACATATAGAGTGTAATAGCATTGGTCAGAGTACAGTGGTGGTCATTTTTTTTAAAGTATCGAACTACCGCCCCTAACTTTTTTCTCATGAAACCCTGATCCCACAATTTTGGGGCCTTCATATTTATAATCTTTTTTGTTTGATTTAAAAATGTAACTGTGAATAGTCCATAGGGTTGATATAAGTTAATTCCTTTTTATTGTATGCATGCGCTTAATACTTACCTTTTAATTTTCTTTAATAAACATTCCTTATCGGGTGGCTACCCAAGCAACCTGTTTTAGACCTAACCTCTTCTGTACAGTACAATCTGTTCAGCTATCATCTATTATTTACTTTTTATTTTCCTTTCCCTTTTGTGTTATATAACCAAAAAAGTTATAACTTATCTTAAAACCGTACAAGTGATCCAAACACTATGTAAGCTTTTTAGTGAGAGTTTGCTTTGGTGACAAATCTGTTCTAAAGACGTCATTTGTAAATGTTTAATTTATAAGGTATTTTAAACTGCAGCTATTTTAAAGTCGAATAGTTTTTTGGTACAACTGACTCAGTCCGATCACTGTTTATTATTTTCATTTCGATGCGTCCCTTGTCTTGCGTCAGAGGGGAGTGCGAGAAAGTATAAATGCACTTCTGTTGATTCTTTTCTGACAATTTCAGTTGTCGGTGAGCATCACACGGAGACTCACATCACACGGAGTTCACTGACTTCGGACGATGGTTGGGAAAGCAAAATGACCACAGCTTGCTCCATTTCGTTATTGTGTATTACATGAGTGAAACCAACGGACTGCACCCATGCTTCTTGAATTTTACGCTGTGAGATGCTGCGTCTCTTAATTAATATTTCAACTTCAGCACTGTGATTTGGCCAATCGGTCCTCCGAGAGAACAACCCAGTCCCATAAAAGGATACATGCATAGGCTAAAAGAAAAAGGAAACGAGAAAGACCAAAAATAACATGGAGACGCTCAACACAAGAAAAGTCTTATCTGGGGAAATGCAAAAAAAGAACAGGGAGCAACAGTGAACTCTTTTGCAAGCCTTATGTGACACAACGCATGAAGAGCATAAGTAAAGTAAAAACATTCATGATTAATATCTACACATCTTTTTGACCTGCCGTTCTGTATTTTATCCAGTCTCAGAATCTCACAATCGCACCCTAAGATCTTCTGTAAGCACTTCGAAACCATCGGCCCGTTTAAAATTAGAGCAAATTTCCGCCTCTGTTCATATGATCACTGCATTGCCTCTGTTCATATGATCACCTCATTGGTGGAGTTACGCACGCAGACACACCTAAACTGTATAGCATGATAGCTTAGTAGAGCTCAATGCAAAAAACCCCACTACAAACACAGATGAACAGTAAACTAGCTCTCAAAGACATTAATCATTCAGTTATCTGCTTTTTCAGGTATCTGGTGTGCGGATCACAGTTTTTGAGTATTTTGTGGACTTTTGGAATTTAATGTTTTATTGTTATAAGGATTTTTAATTTAAATACCAGTTACCTTCAGTGTTCGGGGTACATACCCTTTCCGTTTGTATTGTTCTTGGTATTCATCATGACGAGTATCTGGTGATTTCCGCCCTCCATTTTCCTCAGACGCTGTCGGTGCGGCGGTCCGGCTGTGTAAAATTGATTTTTATTAGAAGTTCTTCTCATACAAGAACAATTGTAAATTGATAAATATGTTTGGTTGCTGTAATTTTCGTCTATTTCCTCTGTCTAGTTGCTCAAATATTCATCTTACTTGTAAATGCTATTCCATGTAAGTTACAAGTTATATATTTGATAAGCTCTCTTAAATAAATAAAATAAAAATAATTTGATAAACCCCTTTTTAATTTGTGGTAGAAGCTATTATGATTTTTTTTTTTAAAAACAAGGATGCGTTAAATACCGATTTACATTTTTTAAAGAAAATGAGGCCATGTAATTCATAACCCTTTTCTCATTTTTAATAAATTGAGCGGACTTGGCGATCCTGAGTCTTCGGACACAAGCGAAACTCAGTTATTTCGCTTGACATAATGTATAAACTACATGTTGCAAATAACCTAAGAAACAAAACAATAGTTTGTTTTGTAATTAGCATACACAGAGTCGAATTTATTTGACAGTTACATGTAAAAATGAACAGCCAGCCACCTCTGGATGAAATTTGATTAGTTAAGATAGGAAGTACTTAAAACGCTCAACATAACTGTATGCAGACGCATGCGACCAAGGGAGCTTACCGTACCCAAACACGTGGCAAAGACAGGGTCGAAAGAAAGGAACTTGGCAGATCCTCAAAAAGATCTGCCATCCCTTTCTTTATAACGATGCTAGTCTTCACACAGATGACCCTCGGTACACATGTGCATACAGAGAATCCCTATTAAATCCCTATTAAAATCCCTATTTAATAGGGATTCTCTGTATGCGCACGTAATTTTATTCCATCAAATGTTTAACAGGTTATATGCTTTGTTTTAAATAATAATTAAAAAACATAAAGGAAATTGAAAACAACCTGAAGTGTTTCTCCTCTTGAGTCTTGGGGAGAAAATCTCGTATTTTCTCCTTAGACCTCTGGATTTTGAGGGACAGACACTGGTCAGCTGCTGTTAAAAACGTCTCCTTTACTCCAGTGTAAAACGTTGTTACTCTGTCGTACATCTTTCTTGCTGTGAAGTTTGATCTGAAAAATATACAGAAATGTTAGAAGTACCCTATACTGGAGTTACCCTGCATCGAACACTGTGTAGTTTTGTTGGTATTGATTTTAATCCTAAATTACAAGGTAATATGAGAACTTGCTTTTTATATTTACGCGAGTGCTTTCTGATCTTCACGAGGCTAAAAGTGCTGCTACTATACTTAAAGAAACAATGCAAGAGAGAATACGGAAAAATAATTCGGTGAATAAAGAAAAAGAGGAAGATACCCAAATCAAAAAGGAGAAAATATAAGAAAACTAATTAGAAATTAAAGAAAAAATATTTTAAGAAATTATTGACGATGTTACTATCGTACAGAGATGGTTAAACTAATTTTTCTATTATCCTATCCAAAGACCTCTTGTTTCTAACTGCACCAGACTTCTCCGCAAGATAAAAGAGATTCCATATACTGGTAAAATTTGGACTCATTTCACCCACTACGGCTTTGCATAATGTCTTAATTCCGTTGAGAATTGTCTTCCCCAGTGTCCTTCAATCTTGTATACTATTCAGAACAAGACTACTTTCACATGGCATTCAAGAACACCTGTCTGCATAATAAAGGTCTGCATCCAGCAATTTTGAAATGTCATCAAACGATGTCAACTTACTACACCAGTGTTTTGTTTTTCTGTAGAGGAGAAATGTTATTTTGTGACCTAGGCGGGGCTGGATGGTTTGTGCCTACTTTGATCTCTGTGTCTTAAACGGTAAAAGATATTTAATTACTTGCTCAAGAGGGACATCTTACCTCACGCTACGCTAAGCACCATTGGCTGAGGGATGAACGCCATCATTATCTATGTACAGCTAGCAGATGTAGATGTGCAATAGAAAAGAAATAAATACTTCACAACAAACAAAACAGACAGTAAACATAAATCCAAATTTGAGAAACCTGGGCAGAGACAGATAAGAAATTGCCTATCATACACTGACTATGGAGCTATCAAACACAACATGCAAGAAATCAGAACATCGTTTGAACGGTTGATATGATTAAAATCTCTAGAAAAAAAGGTCACAAAAATATCGAGTAGTTTTCTTTCGTCAACTTTGCTTGCCACACTAATTTTCAAACAGGACCTATTTACAGTTTTACAGAATTATTTACAGTTTGATCGATGCTGCACCCAAAGCAATCAAAACGTGCTGTATATTACTCATAGTGTGTATTACTCAAAGTGTGTATTACTCATACTTATACTCATACTCATACCTTTCTTTTTTCTTTTCTTCTTCGTCCTTTTCCTTTTGCTCTTTGTCAGACTGTTCTAACTTTGAATCGTCTTTCAACATATCCTGCTCTTCCTTCTCAACTTGTTCATCAATGTCCTCCATATCATTTCCCTCTATCTCCTTTTTCTCATTCACGTCTTTCTTGTTTCCTTCATTTTCCTTCTGTTTCTCATCTTTCCACCTGGGAAGAATTTTTAGTAAACCTTAGAACATGATATTTTTAGTGAAATGACAGAATACTGGGGAACATTACCAGATAGGATAAAGGGTAAGGAGATTAGAAGAACTGTAATTATCTCTAGACTTTTGGGTCACTGCTATTAGAAATAGCCTTATTGTGTGAATTCTTGAAGCTTAACAACGGCAATCGGACCAGGGTCTAATGAAAACCATTGATGTGCATATGAAGATGTTAAGACAAGCTGCAGCGACATTGGCAAGAAAGGTGTACTGTAAAAAAAAGTGCAATGACCTCCGTGTTTATGCATTTGGCAGGATCACCAGCATGCAACAAACATCATGTCAACAGCGGTAAGAAGGGAGTATAATTTCAAAGTATCTATGTTTGAATAAACTGCATTACATTTGATTAAAAAGTATGTTTATCGCCCTGTAGAGTCAACAACTAAGGTGTAAATGGCTCAGATTTATATTTTGAATGTTGTCTGCATAAAGTGACATACTAGTAAATCCCTGTCACAACACTCAAAATTGCTTAGAAGCGAAATTGATTGGAATTATGAATGCTGACGAATGAAAAATAGGGTTTCCACCTGGGAAATTTTCAGGCTTTTAGGGGGACGAAATCTGAAACTATTGTTTAGTGAAAATGTGTTATCGCGCGTTAAAAATCCACATTTTATTTTATTTATTTTTTTTATTTCCTGAATGTCCTTGTCAATTTTCAGACATCTGTATTTGCACGTAAGCATCATGGGTTTTTTATACTTAATTTAGTTTCAGATTTCGTCCCCCTAAAAGCCTGAAAATTAACAAAACATACAACGAATAAATAGCAGAAGTTTCAAATATTCCACCAAAAAAAGCTGAGAGTGTGCAAGCTTTTCCAGATTTGTATTAGTACAGGCAAAGTTCAACATACATTCACACACTGCCTTACGTGCACCTGACCTCACACACGTGTACATACACAAGCACATGCAGGCGCATACACTTTTACATAATATATATATAACACACTATATAACAAAATCAGTCTTTTACACACTCCACCAGAAGTATGAGTTTTCAGGCTTAAAGCATTACAGTTCTAACAGTTAGTTTCTGTAAATCAACTTCACGAGGCTACGTGGCAATCAGAAATAACCAGTTTTGTCAAAAGAAAGGCGTGAAAGATACGGACAGTCAACTGCTTTATAAATAGAGCAGAGACCTGTGTGTGGTTTGTACGTAAATAGAAGCATGACGTCATTATGACAGCAGGACTACCAGTTACAGTACCACATTTAACGGAACTGCATACTTTGAGATAAAACCCAGCAGGCAACATCAATCCTTTAAACAAATGTAATGCGGGTATGTTTTAAAATTCCTTTTGTTTGTAAACACTAGAATGAAGAACGTTTGTGAGCGTTCACACGCTGAATCGATGTGTGATTAAGTGGAGAATCATTTTTATGCTGTAAAATAGTCTTTAGTAAAAATAGTAAATCAGTATACATCTTGGAGAGATACTATTTTGTGGATTCGGTGTAAACTGATACAGATTTAAGCTATTGGCCGTTTCAGGAATATAAGGGCCACACATAATAGTAAAAGTAAAAAAAATATAATTGTATCTATATGGCTTTCATTGTAATTATTTTTGAATAGCCTTAGATTGGGAAATTGAGAAAAGTTATTTTCTTGTAAAATTTACTAAATCAATTATGGAAACTACCACCATGAGGAGACAACAACTAAAATGTAAATGACACACATGCATAATCGTTATACTGTCTGGTAAAATGACAGAATGTATACTTGTCGAAACATTTAAATTGATTCGAAGTCCTACTGATTGTAACTGTTATTGTGATTGTTCAATAAGGAAAAAAGGATTAACTGGACGTCCCTATCAGTTGTCACATTGTATTTGCCCGCAAGTAATTAATGAGATGTTTAAATACGTACATCAAATTTTGGCGCCGCTGCTCCGTTTTTCGTCTGAAAATGAACAATACACACAGTGAAGAAATAAGTATTCAGGTTTGGACAAGCTGCTGTACATTTGATTGAGAATTAAAAGAATCACCCCGAATGGTTCAGATCTATACTTTTTTTGTGGTCTGCATAAAGTGACGATAGCATATACCTGTCGGACCATTGAAAATTGATTGGAAGTGAGATTGACTGGAATTGTGCAAGTTAGTGGGGAACAATGTCCTCAATTTACAGTCATCACACGTGTATTTGCGCACTAGTAGAACATGATGAGATTTTATGCTTACTTTTGGTCCTGGAGTAAATTTCCCAGCAATTACCGAAACACGTAATAAATAAGAATAGTTCGAAAGAGTGCACCATAGAAGAGAAGTCCAGAAAGTTCAAAATTCTTCAGATCTTTTGACATTCTTGATTGTGATGTTATTGTAGTTGTTCGAGTTATATGACAGCACAATATTATGAGTGTCATTTTTACTCAAGCAGAACGACGGGCGCACATTTTAACACAGACAGCGAGTCCATTCATTGTCCTGACTTTGTCATGAACACTTTGATGAACACGTTCATTGACAACAAGGCCAGTGGATTAAGATAGGGAGACTCAGATTTTGTGTGTGTGTGTGGGGGGGGGAGAGATGGAAGGTAATAAGAGTGTCTAGCTATTGTCTGGGCAGTATAATTTGAATTCTGCTGAAAAGGAGTCAGATTCATTCTGCCTTTGTAAGCTATCTAATAAAAACCATTGATTTGCATACGTAAAGGATAGGGAAATACAAGTTGTATTAAAAGTGGCAAGAATGGTGTGCTGCAAGGAAGCCCAGTGACCGTGTTTATGCATCAACGACATATCATTTGCCGGGATCATCAGCATGCAACAAATACAATGTCAACCTTTGTAAGAAGAAGTATAATTTCAAAGTATACAAGTCTGAACAAACTGCAATACATTTGATTAAAAATGAAGTTCACCACCCTGATTAGTCAACAACACATTTTTATGCAATATAAATATTAGGTTACAGTACCTATTCACAAAGCCTCCTAAAGTTTCAATCCGAAATAAGGGTCATGAGGCTGAAAAATATTACAGTTCTAACAGTTTCTGTAAATTTCCTTGTCAAGTTTCAGGCAACTGAAGTTGCACGTAAGCATCATGTGTTTTTATACTTACTCTAGTCCCAGAATTTTTTTCTCTATCAGCCTGAAAATTAACGAAACATACAACGAATATATAACAGAAATTTCAAATAGTTCATAAAAAAGTGGAGTGTGCATGCTTTTCCAGATTTTTTAATGTTCTTGCTATTGGTACAGGCAAAGTTCCACATACATTCACACACTGCCTTACGTGCACCTGACCTCACACACGTGTACATACACAAGCACATGCAGGCGCATACACTTTTATACACTATATAAAAACACTATATAACAAAAACAGTCTCTTACACATTCAACCAGAAGTATGAGATTTCAGGCTTAAAACATTATAGTTCTAACAGTTAGTTTTTGTAAATGAACTCCACGAGGCTTCGTGGCTATAGTAAATGACCAGTTTTGACAAAAGGGATGCGTGAAAAATACGGACAGTAAGTAAACTGCTACATAAATCGAGCAGAGGCCTACGTTTTGTACATAAATAGAAGTTAATCTGGTCAGATCATCCGGACCTTTGCAAGCCTGACGTCAGTATGACAGCAGGACTACCAACTACAGTAACACATTTAACGGAATTGCAGTACTTTGAAACAGAACCCAGTAAGCTACATCAATCATTTAAACAGCTGTGATCAAAGAGTGTTTAGTAAAAATAGTAAATCAGTATACATCTTGGAGAGATACTATTTTGTGGATTCAGTGTAAGCTGATACAGATTTAAGCTATTGGCCGTTTTAGGAATATACGGGCCACACATAATAGTAAAAGTAAAAAATATAATTTTTTCTATTTGCCTTTCGTTGTAATTATTTTTGAATAGCCTTAGATTGAGACGTTGAGAAAAGTCATTATCTGGTAACATTTACTAAATCAATTATGGAAACTACCACCATGAGGAGACAACAACTAGAATGTAAATGACACACATGCATAATCGTTATACTGTCTGTGTAAAATGACAGAATGTAAACCTGTCGAAACATTTAAATTGATTCGAAGTCCTACTGATTGTAATTGTTATTGTGATTGTTCAATAAGGAAAAAAGGATTAACTGGACGTCCCTATCAGTTGTCACATTGTATTTGCTCGCAAGTAATTAATGAGATGTTTAAATACGTACATCAAATTTTGGCGCCGCTTCTCCATTTTTCGTCTGAAAATGAACAATACACACAGTGAATAAATAAGTATTCAGGTTTGGACAAACTGCTGTACATTTGATTGAGAATTAAAAGCACCACCCCGAATGGTTCAGATCTATACTTTTTTTTTTTTTGCTGTCTGCATGAAGTGACGATAGCATATACCTGTCGGACCATTGAAAATTGATTGGAAGTGAGATTGACTGGAATTGTGCATGTTAGTGATGAATAATGTCCTCAGTTTACAGTCATCGCACGTGTATTTGCGCACTAGTAGAACATGAAATTTTCCAGCAATTACCTAAACACGCAATAAATAAGAATAGTTCAAACGAGTGCACCATAAAGAGAAGTCCAGAACGTTCAAACTTCTTCAGATCTTTCGACATTTTGGTTATTTTTGATGTTATTGTAGATGCTCGAGTTATACCACACCACAATATTATGAGTGTCATTTTTACTCAAGCAGAACGACGGGCGCACATTTTTACACAGACAGTGAGTACATTCATGGTCCTGACATTGTCATGGACACTTTGATGAACTCGTTCATTGATAGTAAGGCCAGAGGATGGAGATAGGGAGACTCAGGTAGTGATGTTTGGGCGGGAAGATGGAAAGTAATAAAGCAGCATGCCTTTCAAGGTGGCCGGGCGAGCCTGTCAGAGGGTAACGTATTTAATGACACAACAAACAGTGTTATTTTTTAAGATTGTTGTGTAACAACACATACCGTGTGAATGAAGGACCCGGTGTTATGTAAGAATAGGCCATGTTTTTAAATTTTTGAAAGTTTACAATCATTTCAAACTCTTGCTACTGAGTCTGGTCGTTGAAATATCGCAATCGTGTCAGTATTTTATCCATATATGACAGAATACTAGGGAACATTACCAGATAGGATAACGGGTAAGGAGATTAGAGGAACTGTAATTCTCTCTAGACTTTTGGGTCACTGTTATTAGAAATAGCCTTGTGGTGTGAATTCTTGAAGCTTAACAACGGCAATCAGACCGGGATCTAATGCAAACCATTGACTTGCATGTGAAGAGGACAGGCACAGACAAGGTGCAGTGACATTGGCAAGAAAGGTGTACTGCAATAAAGTGCAATGACCTCCGTGTTTATGCATTTGGCAGGATCACCAGCATGCAACAAACATAATGTTAACAGTGGTAAGAAGGGAGTATAATTTCAAAGTATCCATGTTTAAACAAACATCAGTACATTTGATTAAAAATTGAGTTCATCACCCTGAAGAGTTAACAACTAAGGTGTAAATGGTTCAGATTTATATTTTGAATGCTGTCTGCATCAAGTGACATACTGATGTATCCCTGTCATAACACTTAATATTGCTTAGAAGCAAAATTGATTGGAATTATGAATGCTGACGAATGAACAATAGGGTTTCACACACTGCCTTACGTGCACCTGACCTCACACACGTGTACATACACAAGAACATGCAGGCTCATGCACTTTTATACAATATATTAAAACACTATATAACAAAAACAGCTCTTACACATTCAACCAGAAGTATGAGATTTCAGGCTTAAACATTACACTTCTAACAGTTTCTGTAAATGAACTCTCCACGAGGCTTTCCTTCTCTTTCCCTATTCCCCCCACCCCCGTATCTGCTTTCGGGGCTAGATAGTTCTGTAACTGATTAAAAGTGATTGAGTCTATTTTTAGTTTCTTATTCTTTGAGTCACCCAGGAGAGAATCTGCGTGTGTGAAGCGCTAGCCTTACGCCCGAACCACATTTCTTTTGTACGACGACATACACATTAGCGTGTTAATTCCACGCTGGTGTGTATCTATTACATTCCAAAGAGTGTTCCATTAAGAATATTAATAAAAGCAAGCTTCTTCAGATCCGTTAACATTCTTGATATTTTTAACGCTATTGTAGATCCTGTAGTGATACCAAAGCACAATATTATGAGAGTGTCACGATTACTCAAGCAAAACGAGGGGCGCACATTTTAACAGTGAGTTCAGTATAAAAATAGACACAACTTTACTCCTTTACATAATTGCATACAGGCAAACTTATACACACATTCACACAACCAGTTATGTACGCCTGTACATATACACACGTTCACTTAGGCGTATGAAGGCACGCACATACAGGTTTTAGCAATATTACATGCACAGTCTCTTTTAAATTTAAACCAAACTGTTCAGGCCCTAGTCTTCAAACATAACTGTTGTAAGGCAACATCAATATTTTAAACAGCTGTAATGCGCGTATGTTTTAAAATTCCTTTTGTTTGTAAACACTAGAATGAAGAACGTTTGTGAGCGTTCACACGTGGCTGAATCGATGTGTGATTAAGTGGAGAATTATTTTTATGCTGTGAAAGAGTCTTTAGTAAAACTAATAAATCAGTATACATCTCTGAGAGATGCTATTTTGTGGATTCGGTGTAAACTGGTCCATATTTAAATTATTAACCGTTTCAGGAATATAAGGGCCACACAGAACAATGAAAGTGAAAAAAACTATATGTCTTTCATTGTAATTATTTTGAATAGCCTTAGGCTGTGAGAAAAGTCATTTTCTTGTAAAATTTACTAAATCATTTATTGAAACTACCATCATGAGGAGACAACAACTAAAATGTAAATGGCACAGATACATAATTGTTAAACTGTCTGCATACAATGACATAATGTGTTCCTGTCAAAACATTTAAATTGATTCAAAGTCATACTGACTGTGATCGTGATTTTTCAATGATAAAAAAGGATTAACTGGACGTCCCTGTCAGTTCTCACATTGTATTTGCTGTAGAGTCAACAACTAAAGTGTAAATGGCTCAGATTTATATTTTGAATGCTGTCTGCATCAAGTGACATACTAGTATATCCCTGCTACAACACTTAAAAGTGTCAAGAAGCTAATTTGATTGGAATTATGAATCCTGACGAATAAACAATAGGGTTTGCTGAATGTCTTTGTGAATTTTCAGACATCTTTATTTGCACGTAAGCATCATGTGTTTTATACTTACTCTAGTTCGAGAATTCTTTCCTTTACGGGCCTGAAACTTAACAAAACATACAACAAATAAATAACAGGAGTTTCCACTACTTCACAACAAAAAGGAAGCTGAGAGTGTACATGGTTTTCAAACAACACAACTAAAATATAAATGGCACACATGCATTATTGTTATACTGTTTGCATAAAATGACACAATATATACCTGTCAAAACATTTAAACTGATTCGAAGTTACACTGATTGTGACTGATATTTTTTAATGATGAAAAAAGGATTAAATGGACGTCTCTGTCAGTTTTCACATTGTATTTGCTTGCACGCAATTAATGAGATGTTTAAATACGTACACCTGGTGCCGCGGCTCCATTTTTCGTCTGAAAATGAACAATACACACAGTGAATAAATAAGTATTCAGGTTTGAACAGACTGCTGTACCTTTGATTGAGAATTAAAAGCACGACCCCGAATGGTTCAGATTTATACTTTTTTTGCTGTCTGCATGAAGTGACGATAGCATATACCTGTCGGACCATTGAAAATTGATTGGAAGTGAGATTGACTGGAATTGTGCATGTTAGTGATGAACAATGCCCTCAGTTTACAGTCATCGCACGTGTATTTGCGCACTAGTAGAACATGATGAAATTTTATACTTACTTTTGGTCCTGGAGTAAATTTTCCAGCAATCACCGAAACACGTAATAAATAAGAATAGTTTGAAAGAGTGCACCATAAAAGAAAAGTCCAGAAAGTTCAAACTTCTTCAGATCTTTTGACATTCTTGATTATTTTTGATGTTATTGTAGTTGTTCGAGTTATATCACAGCACAATATTATGAGTGTCATTTTTACTCAAGCAGAACGACGGGCGCACATTTTAACACAGAAAGAGAGCCCATTCATTGTCCTGACTTTGTCATGGACACTTTGATGAACTCGTTCCTTGATAGTAAGGCCAGAGGATGGAGATAGGGAGATTCAGGTAGTGATGTTTGGGGTGGGGGGGAGAGAGATGGACGGTAATAAGAGTGTCTAGCTATTGTCTGGGCAGTATAATTTGAATTCTGCTGAAAAGGAGTCAGATTCTTTCTGCCTTTGTAAGCTATCTAATAAAAACCATTGATTTGCATCCGTAGAGGATAGTAAAAGTTGCATTAAAAGTGGCAAGAATGGTGTGCTGCAAGGAAGCGCAGTGACCGTGTTTATGCATCAACGACATTTCATTTGCCGGGATCATCAGCATGCAACAAACACAATGTCAACCTCTGTAAGAAGAAGTATAATTTCAAAGTATACAAGTCTGAACAAACTGCAATACATTTGATTAAAAATGAAGTTCACCACCCTGATTAGTCAACAACACATTTTTATGCAATATAAATATTATGTTACCGTACCTATTCACAAAGCCTCCTAAAGTTTCAATCCGAAATAAGGGTCATGAGGCTGAAAAATATTACAGTTCTAACAGTTTCTGTAAATTTCCTCGTCAAGTTGCAGGCAACTGAAGTTGCACGTAAGCATCATGTGTTTTTATACTTACTCTAGTCCCAGAATTTTTTTCTCTATCAGTCTGAAAATTAACAAAACATACAACGAATAAATAACAGAAATTTCAAATAGTTCATAAAAAAGTGGAGTGTGCATGCTTTCCAGATTTTTTAATGTTCTTGCTATTAGTACAGGCAACGTTCCACTTACATTCACACACTGCCTTACGTGCACCTGACCTCACACACGTGTACATACACAAGCACATGCAGGCGCATACACTTTTATACACTATATAAAAACACTATATAACAAAAACAGTCTCTTACACATTCAACCAGAGTTATGCGATTTCAGGCTTAAAACATTACAGTTCTAACAGTTAGTTTTTGTAAATGAACTCCACGAGGCTACGTGGCTATCGTAAATGACCAGTTTTGACAAAAGGGATGCGTGAACGATACGGACAGTCAACTGCTACATAAATCGACCAGAGACCGGCGTTTTGTACATAAATAGAAGTTAATCCGGTCAGATCATCCCGACCTTTGCAAGCCTGACGTCAGTATGACAGCAGGACTACCAACCACAGTAACACATTTAACGGAATTGCAGTACTTTGAAACAGAACCCAGTAAGCTACATCAATCATTTAAACAGCTGTTATGCGCGTATGTTTTAAAATTCCTTGGTTTGGAAATGAAGAACGTTTGTGAGCGTTTACACGTGCCTGAATCGAGGTGTGATTAAGTGGAGAATTATTTTTATGCTGTGAAAAAGTCTGTAGTAAAAATAGTAAATCAGTATACATCTTGGAGAGATACTATTTTGTGGATTCGGTGTAAGCTGATACAGATTTAAGCTATTGGCCGTTTTAGGAATATACGGGCCACACATAATAGTAAAAGTAAAAAATATAATTTTTTCTATTTGCCTTTCGTTGTAATTATTTTTGAATAGCCTTAGATTGAGACGTTGAGAAAAGTCATTATCTGGTAACATTTACTAAATCAATTATGGAAACTACCACCATGAGGAGACAACAACTAAAATGTAAATGACACACATGCATAATCGTTATACTGTCTGTGTAAAATGACAGAATGTATACCTGTCGAAACATTTAAATTGATTCGAAGTCCTACTGATTGTAATAGTTATTGTGATTGTTCAATAAGGAAAAAAGGATTACTGGACGTCCCTATCAGTTGTCACATTGTATTTGCTCGCAAGTAATTAATGAGATGTTTAAATACGTACATCAAATTTTGGCGCCGCTTCTCCATTTTTCGTCTGAAAATGAACAATACACACAGTGAATAAATAAGTATTCAGGTTTCGACAAGCTGCTGTACATTTGATTGAGAATTAAAAGCATCACCCCGAATGGTTCAGATTTCTACTCTTTTTTTTTTTGCTGTCTGCATGAAGTGACGATAGCATATACCTGTCGGACCATTGAAAATTGATTGGAAGTGAGATTGACTGGAATTGTGCATGTTAGTGATGAATAATGTCCTCAGTTTACAGTCATCACACGTGTATTTGCGCACTAGTAGAACATGATGAGATTTTATACTTACTTTTGGTCCTGGAGTAAATTTCCCAGCAATTACCGAAACACGTAATAAATTAAATAAGAATAGTTCGAAAGAGTGCACCATAGAAGAGAAGTCCAGAAAGTTCAAACTTCTTCAGATCTTTTGACATTCTTGATTATTTTTGATGTTATTGTAGTTGTTTGAGTTATATCACAGCACAATATTATGAGTGTCATTTTTACTCAAGCAGAACGACGGACGCACATTTTAACACAGACAGTGAGTACATTCATTGTCCTCACTTTGTCATGAACACTTTGATGAACTCGTTCCTTGATAGTAAGGCCAGAGGATGGAGATATGGGAGACTCAGGTAGGGATTTTACGTAGGGGGGG